>JAXIVJ010014492.1:0-34241 GCA_036785665.1 Chirona hameri | reverse complement strand
AGAGAGAGAGAGAGAGAGAGAGAGAGAGAGAGAGAGACTGCCTCCTATCGGCGGCATTCCGAACTAAGAGGGCGGGGTCAGCTCGTGACTTCACGGGTAATTATCAGGGATATCTGTTAAAGGAATCAGCTAACCCTAGCCTTCAATAACGATGAGATGATGGTGTAAAATGGCTGGCGGATAGCGAGTTGAGCAAGGAGTCGGCGTTCCGCTGTCAGCACTTCAGCGCTATCTGTCAGACCGAGATAAAAGCGGCGTCACAGGCCTCCGTATAATCAGGCGGAGAGCCACACGTTAGTGAGGATTTTGGCAGTCGAAGATAACATTTATAAATAACGCCTTATGCGAAGGGAACCAGTATAGCACATATTTTCGAAAGTAACGCATATTCCTACAGAGCCGGCATTTTGCTTCACAGGCAGTCTGATAGAGCGTTCATATCACGGTAATAGTTAGGGAACACGCAGCACGGTGTGCATTATGCAATCACAACTGTAAATTAGAGGCAGATCGGAACACAATTGAAGGGTTTTAACTAGAGGCTTCCGAAATTCGTTCGGAGCTGAGATGTCGGCCATCTATCGCAATCTGTAGCTCAGTGGGAGAACGCTGGACTTCTGACCTATCCCGGTGTGGCAGCCCGGGTTCGAGTCGCTTCGGCGCTCGCTGTTTTCTCCTGACTGGGATGGCCTGCGGCCGGTGGCAGCGGTCGCAACTCAAGGTCAGGTGACGTCAGTGAGCGGGGCGGACCGTGTCCAGGTATGTCGGGCACGTAAAACTTTCGTCTCTAAATTCTGCCGGCCAACAGGAATTGCGCGATCGGGTGGTGGGGTCAGGGCCTGCGCAACAAGCTCTGCTTAGCGTGGGTCCTGACCTCGGAAATCCATCCATACAAAACATTCGGACTAAATTCATTATAAAAAATATATATATGTCGGCGAAGCCTCGAAGGACCATGAGGGGGGGGACCGTCGATACTAGGATCGGAGGGCGGACACCGGACAGTGCCAGCACTGTCTGCTGAGAGTGGTTCTGCTGACCGCCTCCCTCGGAGTCGAAGGTGGTCTGCAGACGTGCAAGCGGCTGCCACAGCATGCAGAGTAGAGGAGTGTCAGGCCAGGAGTCGAAGCCGCCTCATCAAGGCGGAGTGATAGCTTAGCTTCGAACTGCGAAGTCAGACAGAGGATATGAGTTTACCATTCTGTAAGACAGAGATATCGCGAGATCAGGGCGTGGTCTACGTGAGGGATGCATCATTGAATCCAGGGTAATGTCCATCTCCCTTCGCTATTGATAGCCGAACCGGAGCGTGGACATAGATAGCCTATGACAAGCTAATGCGGACCAAATGCGTGCCACAATTGCCACTGGGACGGTTTGCTTATTCACGGTCTAGGGGGCGCTGCGGTAGCATCACGTGATGTCGGACGGCAGATAGGTTCAGTGCGGTCACAGTTCACAGACGCAGACAAAGGCACAGACGACACAGGCACAGCACAGGCACAGATACAAACACAGCACAGAGACACATAGACACCAGGAAGACAATGACAACAGAGGAGGCAGTGGAACAGAAACTAGTTTGAGTCAAGTGTGTTTGGGGAGGGATCCCATGAGCGCCTCTTGTCCCAACATGTGGTGTTGCGGTTGGGGTCATTGGCTTTAAATTGTATACATACAATTCTCCTTATCAGATTCAAGTCAAGTACGAGCGTATCAATCTTGGTGAGTTGAGGAAATGATATGGGTGAAGACTTCATATCCTTTCGGGAGATTATCCCATAAGCAGTACTGGTAACTCAGATCCAGTGCATTAACTAGTGTAAGCCAAAAATTTAGAATATATTCAGATATTAACAACATACGAGTGAGGGCTCGAGAAGCAAGAGGAAGCAGGATGGCAGTGAGCAGAACAAATAAATCACCCGCCCTCCTCAGTCACTTTACTCCAATCACGACACAGTTGAGGATCCCATCATATTTGGGATAGAATATCATTAGATATAAGAATGACAGCAGAGGATAATTTAGGTATCATTTGATACATCCCAAGCAACCGTCTGGGAAGAATATGGAAAACAGGGTGAACAGAAGGGATTCTCCTTATAAGGAGGGTAATTGTTACCTCCTAGCAGAATCATAGCAGTACCGCTTCTCGGTAATTGATAGTAGCAACAGCTCATCAACCGTCCCGGGTCGATAGTGACATCTGGTATGAGGAGGGTATAAGTAGCAACTCTGTCTATATCTGGGCCTGAAACAGGGAAAAAGGTGTCAACAAGACGAATGTTATATCAAAGCAACGATAAATCCAAGGGTCCAATCATCAGGGAAAATGCTAATATACATCCATTTAACCCTATTTGTAACAGGGGGGGACGGATTCCGCCCCTCCCCCCCCCCCCCCCTCATTTTTTTCGCAGATATCTCCAGAACAGCTGAGAGCAGGCCCATGAAATTTTGGGACTTTTCATAGAATTGAACTCCGCATTCGGAGTCAAAATTTTGAGTTCTTAACCTTAACAGAGGCGGTTCTAGGGCACAGTTTTGGGTGGGTTCGGAGGCGACATTTGGCGATAATACGGAAATGCGATCTTCACGGTTTCTTCCTAACTGCATCAAGTATGAAGGAGTTACTTCGGCTTACGGTGATTGCAACAAGTGCAAATTAGTTGATGTTAATGAAATATCATAAAAATTGCATGGCAGAGGCGGTTTCAGGGGCTTGAAAAAGGGGGGGGGGTTCCAGGAAGTATTCAATGCTTGGCGGGAAGCCAATAGAGCTATGTAAGGGGCATTTATAGCTATCAAGATGTAAAAGATAGCTTCTGCTTCAATTATTTGCATAATTTATTACATAAAGAGTTTCAGGGGCGTGTTCAGGCACATGAAAAGAGGGGATGACTGAGATGGTGATGACGATATGCCAGCGATAACGGCGCAATAGACGTTTAGCTTATAATGATATATGCACATATGAGGCCATACAAGGGAATACAGTAATTTTTTGCAGAGGCGCGCTCAGGAATGGAAAAAAGGGGGTCATATTATTGCAAGGAAACTAAGAGGCATGGGCGTACAATGACATAACATACTACAGTTTTTGGATGAAATACGCACCACAGGCTACTCTACGAACGATTATAAGATAATAGGCGAGTCCAGGTAGGGTATAAAGGGGGGTAAGCAATGTGAATTGAAGTTGTAAGTGAAATAGTCACTGTTGACTAGTGAGTATCATAATAGCGGATAATATACTTATCAAAAGGTCTTGCGCCGCCCCAGTTTGGATCCTGGATACACCTATGATGAAACACAACATGGAAAAAGGAACTATCTACGATCAGTAACATATTTATAGTGCTGGGTAGCAACTTGTCTGCGGTTAATACTTTTTCCCAATTTTACCCCCTTTTCACTAACCTGGTACCGCCTTTGGGAAAAAAAATATGATTTATAACTGTTTTTCTAATGTCTCAATCACATACCATTTCATTTATTTTAAAAAAACATAAAAATTGTTTTATTACGCATTTACTTCACCCCATATTGAGTGACCTGCACACGCCTATGATTTTTGAATTTGCAAACGTCACCGTGATATATCAATTTCCAATTCAATCTCTATCGATTCCTATTATTTGTGTTAAAATCGGTCAATAAACATGAAAGCTATGTTGGATCAAAAATACCACTAAATTTTGTAGTTTTTGACCCTCTGTTGCCCCCCTACCCCAAATGTATATTTTTGTATTATTTATAAATGTAGATCGTATTGAGGGGAACCAAACACCGTTTCATTTTTGAAAATCGGACGGGTAGATCTCGAGATCTCCGGGGGGCGGAATCCGCCGCCCCCCCCCCCCCCCCCCCCTGTTACAAATACGGGTAGTCAGGAGCTTGTTACAAATAGGGTTAAAGGATAATAGCAATAACAATGAGACGCGATACCATTCGGCAACACAGGTATTCTTCGCACGCTGCCTAAATTTCTAACTGAACCCCGTACTTCGGTTGCAAAATGCCTTATCAATGGATTAAGAGGCAATCAAGTTAGGAACACGTTAGAAGGGTAGACAGACTGCAATATCTATTATACTCATGTAGTTTGAATATAATAGCCGGGCCCTTAAATACCATCTAATAGTTTAGAGGAATGGCTTGCGCGGAACACATTACGATATCGACATGGCGTCCTTGAGCCCAAGGCCATAGAGACTAAGTAGACTCGTCCGGGGTAGGCAGCGAAATGCGTGATGTCACGGGCACGTGACGTCACTCGCTCCCTATTCAGATAGTGTTGAATCGGCCTACTTTGGCGTCCTACCATTTGCATACCTTAGGTGCCAGAGGGATTAATCGACCACTAAATGATAGATTTAAATGTCCTCTACAGCTCGTTTTTGGTACATTTTCTCCTAAATTGCAAGGGTGAGCCGCTAGACGATGTCAAAGCGTGGCATGCAACCGAGCGAGGCCCATGCCCATATAAGGCAATGTTTGGATTTTGGCCACGGGGAACTGCCGCTGGATGCTGTTTTTGGTTGAAGTGCGAATTTTGCATTATTTCACCTGGCTGTTGAAGTAATGTGACATGAAGATACTTTGTAGTAGTATTTATCAGGTGAAAGTATTTTTACATCTGGATTACACTTGTTTCACCTACAATTATGTTGAAGATCGTTGAGTGACGAATGCGCCACCGTAAATAAACATGGCGGCCGCGCCGGTCGAAGGCGTAACTATTTTCGCAGACCGAGAAGTGCCACGAGACGGTCTACGAAAGGAAATGCCCTTCTCCCGATTCGGCCACCCCATTGGTGGACATCGAGCTGGAAAGTGACGCCATGGGACAGGGTGGACACATTACGGAGATAGCCATGACACCTCCCTGCTTGAGCCGGCTTTACCAGGTTCAAGTATACCCGGGGCCAACTGCCGGAGTGCGACGTCAGTGAAACCAGCCAATCGCGGCGCACCTAGCGGGTCGCACAAGACCACACATCGGCTAGCCGCGATTGAACGATAGGAGACAGCACTACATGACGTCACCAGACCGAGCAACCACTATGCGAGTTAACGTTACTAAATGCATGAGAGGCTTCTAGAGAATGTGGCAAAGAGGGAAATTGGTATCTAGATGAATGCATGCTGAGTGACGGCCCTACATGACGACATCAGACCGAACATTCCACTATGCCAGTTATCGCTTCTATATGCGTGAGAAAGGTTTCCAGAGAGAATGAGAGAATTTGGCGGAAAAGATCTCCATAAAGCGAGTCATAATTGCGGTTCCGATGATAAATCCTTGAGGAATATATCAAAATATCTTACCTGCACGGAGACGAGACGAAGTCCATCGGCATTAAAGCAGGCCTAATGAGGAGGCATTAAATCTAGCCGTGGTCCGTGTGTTAATAGCCGACTTGTTGCTGAGTAAACTACTGGCCCGCTCGATGGCACGGCGGTCTGAGTGTTACTAGCCGACTTGGTGCTGAGTAAACTACTGGCCCGCTCGATGGCACGGCGGTCTGAGTGTTACTAGCCGACTTGGTGCTGAGTAAACTACTGGCCCGCTCGATGGCGCGGCGGTTCGAGTGTTACTAGCCGAATTGGTGCTGAGTAAACTTCTGGCCCGCTCGATGGCACGGCGGTCCGTGTGTTAGTAGCCGACTTGGTGCTGAGTAAACTACTGACCCGCTCGATGGCACGGCGGTCCGAGTGTTAGTAGGCGGCGCGCCGCACCGCTCGATTGCACGGTGGTCCGAGTGTTGTAGGTGGCTTGGTGCTGAGTAAACTACAGGCCCGCTCGATGGCGCAGCGGTTCGATTGTTAGTAGCCGACTTGGTGCTGAGTAAACTACTGGCCCGCTCGATGGCACGGCGGTCCAAGTTTTAGTAGCCGACTTGGTGTTGAGTAAACTACTGGCACGCTCGATGGCGCGGGGGTCCGAGTGTTAGTAGCCGACTTGGTGCTGAGTAAACTTCTGGCCCGCTCGATGGCACGGCGGTCCGAGTGTTAGTAGCCGACTTGGTGCTGAGAAAACTACTGGCCCGCTCGATGGCACGGCGGTCCGAGTGTTAGTAGCCGACTTGGTGCTGAGTAAACTACTGGCCCGCTCGATGGCGCAGCGGTCCGATTGTTAATTGGGTAAGTTGTTTCGGAGATAATAATGTTTTGATGACGTCATGTTGGTAAAAAAATGAGAAATATTTGAAAAATCGTAGAAATCAGAATTTAAAGCAAATTGCAAACGCAATTCACCAAAGATACAAAATGGCATTTTCTTTAAAATGGCAATCTCAGATTTTCACAAATTTGGGTTTTTGACCCCTAAAATACATTAAAAAAAATCCCCACAAAATCACAATTTTCGAACATTTTACAAAAGACGGAATTTATGTGAGAGACCTAAGTATGGACAACACCCATACCAATTTCAAAGCAATATCTTTATTTTTGGCTGAGTGATGGCTTCCTAAGTGTAAGAAACGGATGACGTCATTCTTTAATAACTTTTTTTGAAATTTTTACACAAGATACGAACAAATAATTACCTTTGTTGTATTTCTGAGCCAAAACTGGTCAAGGAACGTGCCTTTTTTATTTATTAATTTCTCATTTTGAGGTTTTCTGAAGAGCAAAATCGCTGTTCTGGACGTATTAAATTCGAGGTCATTCACTTGACCTGGAAGGTCACCCGTTGCCCTGAAACCTAAAAATCACATACTGTTGGATTCCACTCATGACAGGCAACATGCTGGTTCTTACCGCATTGCTCTAAGTTGTTTGGTTTGGAAGTTAACAGGGGGGGGGGGCTTGTCAGCCTCCCCCGTTGGGCGAAGGTGAAAAAAGCTCCCGTAGGGCGAGGGTTAATCAGGCGAAACTCATGCTTCAATGCCTTTTAATTTGGGATAGACGATGAAAAAAAGGGCAACAAATCACAACAAAGCAGCACCGTCTCACCTTGTAACATGCTGCTGACACAGAAGAGGACGGCAAACACGAGTCGGGCCTCCCTGATGGACAGGAAGCCGATGACCCAGGGCAGGTCGAGCAGGACGAAGGTGATGATGGACACACAGAGACGCCGCAGCGCCAGCTGACGCTCCGGCTGGTTGGTGCGCAGTCCCTTCTGGCGGCCGCAGCTCAGCGAGTAGACGATCAGGCCGAACATGACCGCATTAAACATCATCACGACCACCACCGGCAGCGCCAGCGCGTAGAAGAAGCTCTGGAAGTCCATCCAGCAGACGTCCGGCTGGCCGTCGTAGCGATGAGGGCCAACAGCAAGCACGCAGACCACCGGCACCCCGCTGCCGCCCCAGGCTAGCAGGCTCGCCTTCTGCATGAACCTGGAGATGTAGGTGCCCACCACCCGGACGAAGCGCAGGTACTGGAACACAGCCTCCACGGCCATCCAGCCGAAGGCCGCCAGCAGAAAATAGTGCAACAGAGCCGACAGGCTGACGCAGGCAAAGTGGTTCTCCTTAGCGGCCAGGCCGAACAGGAAGGCCAGGTACACACCGGTCAACGCCACGCTCAAATGCATCACGACCTGGTTACCGCGGAATTTCCGCCAGTTCTTGAATAGCACGAAGGTGAGCATCGTCAGAAACAGGCCGAAGAGTGAGAGCGCGCAACCGACGTGTGTTATAACATCCAGCGATCGGTGGAAGCTTTTGCTCAGATAAACGTCGGTCTCGTAGTTGAAGATTCGTGCGAAGTTGGTCAGGTGTTTACACCTGCAAACATCGCTGTCGTTTCGAACCGCCTCAAGCCAGCATCATTGTGTTGAACATCCAAAAGCGTGAAAGTCCCAATACGCACAGACTGGAGGATAGCGATGGACTACAGGCCGATGACGGAATGTCATCAGCACGTTGCTCTGCAGCTGGATGGCGTCAGACGTGTTCGTAAGCAGTACACTGACCACCTGGCTGGTCACACGCTGGCCAGAAGAGTGCAGCAGCAGCCCGTGACGGTATACCAGGAACACAACATTCGCAGTTGGCAATCCGTTCAGCAGCAACAGCGCCGACTCAACGCCGAAAATCGCCGACAAGTTGGCACCTCTGGCAACAGTCTGAATAGAAGAGATGCTGATGTCTTGAAAAGAGGAGGAGATGCCGACAAAGTCTCCAAAACGCACGGCCACATTGTCAGTAGTCACCGATGTTTGATTCACCACATAGAGGGAGACGAGAACACGCTCGAACGCCCGCACTATCCGCGGACCTGCCCGGAAGGATTTGGTGACCTCCGCTATCATTGTAGTGTTCAGTTCCATGATGCGACTGACGGTGGTGACCACGCTCTCCAGCAGAGTTGCGATGTCCTGCAGCGGGGGAGGGCTGAAGCCCTCCAGCTCAGCCTGTATGTTCTCCAGCGTCACCGTCACGGAGACCAGGTCCTGCGGAACCAACAAGGCCGGCTCGACTGTCAGCCGCGCCAGCTTTGCGGCAGTGCGCGCTGTCACGATGGTCTGTGACAGCCGGTACAGGCTGGTGGTGACGGCGGACACGGCGGCGCAGCTGTTGCAGCCGAACTCCACTGGTTGCCACTGGACGCCGGTCAGGTGGCCGCCCAGGCAGCGGCGCAGCGCCGGCCGGCCGGAGCTGTCCACGCAGAGCTCGGCTGAAGCTGCGACGCCGCCGCACGTCACCGACCAGTTCAGCGGCACGGGCTCCTCTGTAGGCTCTGCCGGGCAGCAGCGCGCCGGTTTTATGTACACTGAAACACACAAATGACACCCGTACGTGAATTGGCGACACCGACAAAAAGTCAGCCCCTGAGGGGTGTTTTGCAACACCTCTTTAGGGTATCGAACACTAAAAAACGGTGTCAAAAAGAGCCAGACTCAACTAAATGGTGTTTTCTGGGACCGGCGTGGGTGTCTGACAATTTCTCAACGGGAGTTGAGAAGTTGTGTCTTATCAGGGGTGTCGATGATGCCCTATTTTGGAGTCCGACACTGATTGTATTCCCTCTCCTGGCCTCATATGTGCATATATCATTATAAGTTGTTGTTGTTGTTGTTGTTGTTGTTGTTGTTGTTGTTGTTTTGGAGTAGGGCGCATAGCCGCTTGGGCTCAGAGCGTCCAGTTTCTTCGTGTCTTCTTGCTTGCTTTGGGTTGGAAACTAAGCGTGTAAAGGGACAAGGAAGGGCGTAGCTAGGACTGATCATTCAAGGACTTGTGGCCGAGGGTTCCTTGCCAAGAGTCTTGTTAGTTAAGTAAAGACAACCTACACTGATCTACTTAAAGAAAAGAAAATAAACATTAGAGAAAACATAAATGAAAGGAGTACACCACATCCATCACAGAACACACAATCTCACTCCATCATCCATTCATCATCCATCAGCGCGTTTCCAAGTGTCACATTCACAATGCGTCTGGAATACATTTCCCAATCACGCTGAGGGCTCTCTAGCACTTTGAACTTGATAGCTCGCTTCTCAAGGCATAACGTTGCCTCCTCCCGGTAACCACATGTCACTTGGCTGGCTTGGCTGGCTTTCACTATCATAGTCCTAGTTTCCATTCTCCCGTGTCCCGCTGGAATCCCCCCAGGGAAAGGCTCTACTACGGTCAGACTTGGCATATTCTGCACAATAACTACAGTAATGTTATATAAGCATCTACCAGCGTTTTTGATGGGGTTAATTCAATTTACAAGGTTAAACTCTTCGTTTTAACTACATAACCAGTAATGATTCACTCCTTCACCACTCTTGCATTCATATTTCACCCATTGCTCAGCAATCATACTCATTTATACTGCATTCCTTCACCACTCTTGTACCCTCCATCCATAATTTAACAATCGTTCAACTGTTCCACTGATACACACACTCGAAAACAGCTGTGCACGTACTCTCTCCAAATACACAGACACACACATGTTCCCACAAGTCACATCAGATACCTCTGCGATAAAACAAAACTCACTCCATAACCGCTTCAGACACTAATACACTGAGAAGCACAACCGACGCACATTATCCATCATACATACATCAATCTATAAACCAGAGAGACATTAAGTAAAGGCACAATATACCCCACATATAGAAAAGTAACAATGTCAAGTTAAATTCTCTTGAAAAGTTCACTTTCATACAAAAACTTAATCAAAGCATCAGTAGCATCAGGGCAGGTGTCACCAAGAAGCGAAGCCAAATCCATCGGCAACCCATGTTGCTGACACAGGGCTCTTAGTCGTCGTCTTGGTTCTTCATATGTAGGACAGTCAATCAGTAGGTGACGCACAGTTAAATAACAATCACAATTACTACATTCAGGCCGGGCTTCACGGTCCAAAATGAAGGAGTGTGTGATCCTTGTATGTCCTAATCGAAGTCTACATAACACAATTTCTTCCCGTCTAATATGTCTTATACTGGACTCCCAGTTCCCTGCAGTACGTTTAATATCTTTAAGATTTGTAGGTCGGTTGTAATTTAACCAAGTGTTGTTAAAAAGCGTAACACGCCGCACGTAAAGAGGGTAAATATTCCTGGAGATTAACTTCGTATTCCTGTTCCTCTGGTATCTGTATCGCCTGTTTCGCCTGTACATCCGCTCTTTCAGTTCCGCAGATGCCACTGTGCCCAGGGAGCCAAATAATAATGCATTCGAAGTCGTTCTTTTTGAAGCTATGAGCTCACTCTGAACCCCCGTCTGCCCACTCTGACCCCCGGTCTCCCCACTCTGACCCCCGGTCTCCCCACTCTGACTCCCGGTCTCCCCACTCTGACCCCCGTCTCCCAACTCTGACCTCCCGTCTCTCCACTATGACCCCCCGTCTCCCCACTCTGACCCCTCGTCTTCCCACTCTGACCCCCCGTCTCCTTACTCTGACCCCCGTCTCCCCACTCTGACCCCCCGTCTCCCCACTCTGACCCCTCGTCTCCCCACTCTGACCCCCCATCTCCCCACTCTGACCCCTCGTCTTCCCACTCCGACCCCTCGTCTCCCCACTCTGACCCTTCGTCTCCCCACTCTGACCCCTCGTCTCCCCACTCTGACCCCTCGTCTTCCCACTCGGACCCCTGGTCTCCCAACTCTGACCCATCGTCTCCCAACTCTGAACTCCCCACTCTGACCCCTCGTGTCCCCACTCTTGCCCCTCGTGTTCCCACTCTGACCCCTCGTCTCCCCACTCTGAACCCTCGTCTCCCCACTCTGACCCCCCGTCTCCCCACTCCGACCCTTCGTCTTCCCTTGTGGGTCGAGAGACAGAGAGACAGAGACACAGAGAGACAGAGAGACAGGGACTGTACTGCTAGACTACGCTGCAACAAAATGACATCCCACTTTTTGTCGACTCCACGATAGGGTGGTTCGTTTTGCACTTGTCAGGAATCAGTTGGTACCCGAGCTTTCCTGGTTCCGTTTTGCATTCTGATTCCGAAAATGAAGTCCGTTTTGGCTGCAAATGAGTGCTAAGGGTGGTTCATTTGCCCGTTTGTGTTGGTATTCTCGCCCTTGCGGCCATCCTAATCGGTTTATGGAAATAAGTCCGGGAATTGCGATCACATTCTAACCTAAAAGAGTGTTTGCGTGATCAACATGTTTAATGACACCTTGTGCTCGTAAATTATACCCAGGTCATGTCAGGTCACTGACCTGTGAAGGCATTGTTAACCCTATTTGTAACAGGGGGGCGGATTCCGCCCCCCCCCTCATGTTTTTCGCAGATATCTCCAAAACGGCTGGGAGCAGGCCCATGTAATTTTGGGGACTTTTCCTATAATTGAATTCCGCTTTTGGAGTCAAAGTTTTGAGTTCTTAACCTGAACAGAGGCGGTTCCAGGGCACGGTTTTGGGAGGGTTCGGCGGCGACATTTGGCGATAGTACGGAAATGCGATCTTCACGGTTTCTTCCTAACTGCCTCAAGTATGAAGGAGTTACATCGGTTTACGGTGATTGTAGCAAGTGCAAATTCGTTGATGTTAATGAAATATTATACAAATTGCATGGCAGAGGCGGTTTCAGGGGCTTGAAAAGGGGGGTTTCCAGGAATAATGCAATGCTTGGCGGGAAGCCAATAGAGCGATGTAAGGAGCATTTATAGCTATTAAGATGTAAAAGATAGCTTCTCCTTCCATGATTTGTATAATTTATTACATATAGAGTTGCAGGGTTGTGTTCAGACAAATGAAAAGGGAGGTGACTGGCATGGTGATGACGATATGCCAGCGATTACGGCGCAATAGACCGTTAACTTATAATGATATCGTATACAATGCACTGAGGTGGCGGAGTGAGGACGTGTCGACACCAGTGTAGCGAAGGAAGATTTGAAGCGAGTTGGATAGATGTTTGTTTTTTCTTGTTTCTTGGTTAACTGATAATGGATTAAGTTACTTATATACCCCCTGTTCTTCAAGAAACAGGTTTGCCTGGTTGGGGGGTTTTGGACCCCGGTGAGTTTGTTTTTTCTTCCTTATTTCAGTGTTCATTTTTGTCTGGATATTGTGAGGTATCTAGGGGACGGACGTATGAATATATACTGAAAGATGGGGCCGAGTAGGGCCACCAAACGAGTTAGGGCTGAAGAAGTGATAGAGAACTTTTGGGAGAGTAATGATGAGACTCGAGCCTACTTGACCATTAAGCTGAAATCAGGTAGAACTATCAAAGGGCGGGGATGGCCCTGGGTGCAGCAGTGCATTAGAGGTATCTTGGGTGACCAGGGTAAGGTGGAAAAAGCCAACTTCCTGAGTGATGGGAACCTTCTTGTGAAAACAAAAAATGAAAAACAAACTGAGCAGCTCCTCAAAGCCAAACAGTTTGGCAGTGAGGAGTGCGAGGTAGAAAAAGACAAAAAACTGAACATGAGTAAGGGGACAATACATGCATACGACCTGATCGAACTCAGTGAGAGTGAAATAGTGGGATGGTTTGAGGAATCTGGTGTAGTGGCAGCGAAAAGGTTTACTAGGTGGGTAGGTGGTCACGCTGAAAACACTCCAACCATTCTACTAACTTTCAACAGGTCCTCTTGTCCAGCCCGACTGGAATTCGACTATGTGTCCTACAGAGTGCGCAAACACATCCCCAACCCCCTGATCTGCTATAAGTGTGGCAGGTTTGGGCATGCAGAAGCAGGGTGCATGGGGAACCAGTGTGCCTGAAATGTGGAGGAAAAAACATGATGGAGAGTATGAACAAAAGTGTGTGAACTGTAAGCAGATTGGACGTTCCTGTCGATCCAGAGAATGTCCGACGTGGCAAAAAGAGAAGGATATTTGTGAGCTTAAGGTAGAAAGAGATGTATCATATGCTCATGCCCGCAGCATGTATGAAAAATCCCACCAGACTCCAGTGCTCAGACAATATGCTGCAGTGGTACGCTCCCAAGGGGAGAACCTCAGTCATGATGTAGGACTCCGAGATAGGGTAGACAAACTTGAAGAAAAAATGGAAAAGATGATCAACCTGCTGGGCAAGATCCTGGCGCAGCAGTCAGTGACCCACAAGGACAAAACCCCAGTACTAACCACACAAAGACAGGGTGATGAAAGTGACATGGCAGAAGGTGAACCCATGCCTACTTGTACAACAACCAGTGAAATGAGACGGGCAGATGTGGATGACACTCCTCTTTCAGGAACGCCAGACGACGAAAACAACCAGAGTGCCAGTGAGCTGGCACTCTGAGAGCTGGCAACCAGAGTGACAGTCATGACACCGACCAAAGTAGTAACACATGGGAGGTAGCTAGAAATCGAAGGGGGAAACAAGGAAAAGACAAAGAGAAAGGACAGACAGATGGACACGACATTTCGCCATCCCCACTGATAGGAACAAAGCAGCCAAGGTCGGTGAAAAAAAACAGTAGAAAAGAAAAATAAAATGCCAAGTTTGACAAAAGTGACATGTATCTGATGGGGACATGAAAATGTCAGCCTAGTAGACAAGGAATGAAGGGTTACAGGCCCTCTTCAGCACATTAATATTCTGTATAATGCTGTACCGGTGATTGATGAAATGTATTGTGTGAATTACCTTGATTCCATAGTGAAAAGATGGTGAAAATTCTGCAATGGAACTCGAGAGGCATGATAGCAAGATGGGCCTTAATCAAACCCTTTCTTGCAGCACAAGCCTGTGAAATTAATTTCAAACAGAAAACTCACTTTCTACCTGCAGATATTTATGACTTTAACCTACCATGTTATACCCGATATGATGCATTTGGAAGTAGTGAGAGGAGACAGGGTGGAGTGAGCATTTTTATTACTAACAAACTACCACACCATCAACTGCATGTCCAATCTTGTTTACAGGCTGTGGCATGCTCAGTACGGATCGGAAGTGTTCGTATGTCTGTATGCTCGCTATACCTACCCCCAACTGAAACCTTGAACTATGCTGACCTTGAAACACTTATAAATCAACTTCCAGAGCCCCTGCTCATCTGCACGGATGCAAACAGTCGGCACATGTTGTGGGGATCGGATCGTTGTGACCGAAGGGGTATGCAGTGGGAACGGCTGATAAGAGTGTATGGACTATGTGTGTTAAATACTGGCAGTCCCACGAGGATGGATGATTATACTGGACTCTATTCCCATATTGAATTGACCTCGTCCTCTAGCTCCATTGCCCAATATATTAATTGGACCACTGACTTGGACCCACAGGAAAGTGATCACTTCCCGATTTATATCACTTATGACAAGGGAGAGCAGATTAATAATTACACAGACATCTTTTATGGATGGAATTTGAACAAAACAAGGTGGACTGAATTTCTGGACAAATGTGTACTGAGATTTGATGACCGGCTGGGTGTTGAAAATTGCAAAGTTATGACAGAGATTATCGTCCAAGCTGCAACAGAGACGATCCCAAAGAAAACTGGCCGTTCTAAACATAGTTGTCCTTGGTGGACAAATGAATGCAAGGAGGCCATTGCGAACAGAAAAAAAATGTTAAACCGATTCCGGCGCAATAGGGGGACTCCTAATTTACTTATTGAATACAAGAGAGCGAAGGCTAAGGCCAGACCGGTTATTAAGCAGGCAAAGAAAGATTCGTGGCAAAAATTCTTTAACCTGTTCAATTCTCGAACACCAATGACACAACTATGGGAGATTATACGAAAGTTCACACGGAAGACTAGATTCAACAGGCCCCTGCCCGTCCTTATACTGAATGGTGTGATTATTGATGATACCCTCGAAGTTGGAGATACACTGGGAAATTACTTTTCAGGTATTTCATCGCAGCAGAATTATACAACATCCTTTCAAGACCGAGTCGGAATGATTTCAGATACCATGCCAGATTTTAAATCTGATAATCGAGAATGTTACAATGAACCCTTCGTTATGACTGAACTAACCGAATCAGTACAAAGGTGTGGAAACACCTCCATTGGACCGGACATGGTACACTATGCATTCTTCAAACACATGGGAGAGACACAATTACAAGAAATCCTTAGTGTATTTAATTATTTATGGACAGAAGGGCGCTTCCCTGCTGAATGGTCACACTCCTGTATTATTCCATTATTGAAACCTGGCAAGCCGGCTTGCAAACCTCAGTCCTATAGACCCATTCAATTGACATCATGTTTTGGTAAAATCATGGAGAGGATGATAGCGAGAAGATTGGCATGGTATGTGGAAAAAGTGGAAATGATAACAAACTACCAATGCGCATTTAGAAAAGCTCGGAGTACCGTTGACCATGTCGTGAGACTGGAATCAGAAATACGAAGGGGATATTTTCTATAACAAGTATACGTTAGCAGTGTTTCTGGATTTCAAAAGTACATATAATTTGACATCCATCCCGGCTCTCTTTTTAAAGATGTATAACATGGGTTTTCGTGGCAGGTTGATGAGTTTTGTAAAGAATTGTCTGACTGGAAGAACTTTCCAGGTGAAGTGTGGACAACTGTCAAACATTTTTTCAACAGGAAAATGGCGTAGTGCAGGGAGGAGTCGTTTCACCGATTTTGTTTAACCTGATGATAAAAGACATTTTCGACAATGTACCTGATGATTTCTAACATGCAATTTATGCAGATGACTGTGCAATTTTGATCCAGGGAAGACGATTGACACCGCTTGTACAAACTATGCAGGGTGCACTGGACACATTGGTAGAGTGGGCAGATACCTGGGGCTTTACTTTTACTCCAGCGAAGTGCAGCGCGGTGATATTTCGACGGTACATGAATAGGCACGAAATGGATAATCTTCCTCAACTAAAAATTAATGATGAACCTCTAACCTATGATGACAGTGTAAAATCCCTGGGGGTACATCTGGACTCCAGATTAAATATGAACAAGCATGTACAATATATCAGAGCCAGGGCACTGAAACGGATTCCACTTATGAAATGTCTAGCTGGATGTCAATGTGGTACTGACCGAACCATCCTTATCCGAGTGTACAAATCCCTAATAAGACCAATTCTTGACTATGCCTGCCAGTTCCTAGATGGACCTGCAAATAAGGCCGTGGATTCCCTAGGAAGTATCCAGAATACCTGCCTACGACTAGACACAGGTGCCCTTCGAACCTCCCCGATCATACCAGTGGAGGCAAATGTTCCACCGATATACTTACGACGTTGGGAGCTGACCATCAGGTATTGTATGCGAGTGAACAGTGTAGCTAGTCATCCTTGTCTTCTGCTGATTGATGGAACTTTCGCCCTCCCCAATGTTGAAAGGGAGTATATGAAAAGGATTGCTGGCTTCCCCATTTGTGAAAGAATTAAGAGCATCTCTTCGAATCTAAATTTCGATCTTCCACCGGACGTGACGCTTAAAACGAGCGCGTTCCCGGCATGGAAAATATTTAAATGTGACACCCGAAATCTGATTACCCCAAAAAAGGAGACGATTGAGAGATATGATGTCCTTGAGGCATTTGATGCATTTAGGAATGAGCACCACGGGCATCATTACATCTATACAGACGGATCAAAGAGCGACGGGGGTGTGGGATGCGCCTTTGTGCATGGGGAATTTGGCTACAAAACCACAAAAAAAAACAGTACTCAGTCTTTACGGCTGAATCTATCGCGATACTACAAGCCATTAATTATGTCAGAATAAATGTTATGCAGAAAAGTGTAATCTGTACAGATGCTATGTCTGTCCTCCTCGCCATACAAACCGAGGAGAGTACTCATCCCCTTATCATTGAAATCAAGGATGCGCTTCATAGCTTCAAAGAGAACGACTTCGAATGCATTATTCTTTGGCTCCCTGGGCACTACGGAAATGAAAGAGCGGATGTACAGGCTAAACAGGCGATACAGATGCCAGAGGAACAGGAATACGAAGTTAATCTCCAGGAATATTCACCCTCTTTACGTGCGGCGTGTTACGCTTCTTTTTTTTAACAACACTTGGTTAAATTACAACCGACCTACAAATCTTAAAGAAATTAAACGTACTGCAGGGAACTGGGAGTCCAGTACAAGACAATATTATATATATATATATATACAATATTATATATACAAGACATATTAGACGGGAAGAAATTGTGTTATGTAGATTTGTGTAGATTGATGTAGAAATTGTGTTGATTAAGTTTTTGTATGAAAGTGAACTTTTCAAGAGAATTTAACTTGGCATTGTTACTTTTCTATATGTGTGTTATATTGTGCCTTTACTTAATGTCTCTCTGGTTTATAGATTGATGTATGTATGATGGATAATGTGCGTCGGTTGTGCTTCTCAGTGTATTAGTGTCTGAAGCGGTTATGGAGTAAGTTTTGTTTAATCGCAAAGGTATCTGATGTGACTTGTGGGAACATCTGTGTGTCTGTGTATTTGGGGAGAGTACGTGCACAGGTGTTTTCGAGTGTGTGTATCAGTGGAACAGTTGAACGATTATTAAATTCTGGATGGAGGGTACAAGAGTGGTGAAGGAATGCAGTATAAATCAGTATGATTGCTGAGCAATGGGTGAGATATGAATGCAAGAGTGGTGAAGGAGTGAAGCATTACTGGTTATGTAGTTAAAACGTAGAGTTTAACCTTGTAAATTGAATTAACCCCATCAAAAACGCTGGTAGATGCTTATATAACATTACTGTGGTTATTGTGCAGAATATGCCAAGTCTGACCGTAGTAGAGCCTTTCCCTGGGGGATTCCAGCGGGACACTGGGGAATGGAAACCATGACTCTGAGAGTGAAAGCCAGCCAAGCCAGCCAAGTGACATGTGGTTACCGGGAGGAGGCAACGTTATGCCTTGAGAAGCGAGCTATCAAGTTCAAAGTGCTAGCTAGAGCCCTCAGCGTGATTGGGAAATGTATGCCAGACGCACTGTGAGTGTGACACTTGGAAACGCGCTGATGGATGATGTATGGATGATGGAGTGAGATTGTGTGTTCTGTGATGGATGTGATGTACTCCTTTCATTTATGTTTTCTCTAATGTTTATTTTCTTTTCTTTAAGTAGATCAGTGTAGGTTGTCTTTACTCAACTAACAAGACTCTTGGCAAGGACCCTCGGCCACAAGTCCTTGAATGGTCAGCCTTCCTTGTCCCTTTACGTCCTTCCTTGTCCCTTTACACGCTTAGTCTCCAACCCAAAGCAAGCAAGAAGACACAAAGAAAATGGACGCTCTGAGCCCTAGCGGCTATGCGCCCTACTCCAAAACAACAACAACAACAACAACAGCAACTTATAATGATATATGCACATATGAGGCCAGAAGAGGGAATACAATAAGTGTCGGACTCCACAATAGGGCATCATCGACACCCCTGATTAGAAACAACATCTCAACTCCCGTTGAGAAGTTGTCATACACCCACGCCGGTCCCAGAAAACACCATTGTGTTGAGTCTGGCTCTTTTTGACACCGTTTTTTAGTGTTCGATACCCTAAGGAGGTGTTGCAAAACACCCCTCAGGGGCTGACTTTTTGTTAGTGTCGCCAATCCACGTACGGGTGTCATTTTTTTCTTTCAGTGTACATAAAACCGGCGCGCTGCTGCCCGGCAGAGCAGACAGAGGAGCCCGTGCCGCTGAGCTGGCCGGTGATGTGCGGCGGCGTCGCAGCCTCGACCGAGCTCTGCGTGGACAGCTCCGGCCGGCCGGCGCTTCGCCGCTGCCTGGGCGGCCACCTGACCGGCGTCCAGTGGCAACCGGTGGAGTTCGGCGGCAACAGCTGCGCCGCCGTGTCCGCCGTCACCACCAGCCTGTACCGGCTGTCACAGACCATCGTGACGGCGCGCACTGCCGCAAAGCTGGCGCGGCTGACAGCCGAGCCGGCCATGCTGGTTCCGCCGGACCTGATCTCCGTGACGGTGACGCTGGAGAACATACAGGCTGCGCTGGAGGGCTTCAGCCTTCTCCCGCTGCAGGACATCGTAGCTCTGCTGGAGAGCGTGGTCACCGCCGTCAGTCGCATCATGGAACTGAACACTACAATGATAGCGGAGGTCACCAAATCCTTCCGGGCAGGTCCGCGGATAGTGCGGGCGTTCGAGCGTGTTCTCGTCTCCCTCTCTGTGGTGAATCAAACATCCGTGACTACTGACAATGTGGCCGCGCGTTTTGGAGACTTTGTCGGCATCTCCTCCTCTTTTCAAGACATCAGCATCTCTTCTATTCAGAACGTCGCCAGAGGTGCCAACTTGTCGGCGATTTTCGGCGTTGAGTCGGCGCTGTTGCTGCTGGAGGGATTGCCAACTGCGAATGTTGTGTTCCTGGTATACCGTCACGGGCTGCTGCTGCACTCTCCTGGGCAGTGGGTGGCCAGCCAGGTGGTCAGTGTACTGCTTCCGAACACGTCTGACGCCACCCAGCAGCAGAGCAACGTGCTGATGACATTCCGTCATCGGCCTGCAGGTCATCGCTATCCTCCAGTCTGTGCGTATTGGGACTTTCACGCTTTTGAATGGTCATCACGGGGATGCTGGCTTGAGGCGGTTCGAAACAACAGCGATGTTTGCAGGTGTAAACACCTGACCAACTTCGCACGAATCTTCAACTACGAGACCGACGCTTATCTGAGCAAAAGCTTCCACCGATCGCTGGATGTTATAACATACGTCGGTTGCGCGCTCTCACTCTTCGGCCTGTTTCTGACGATGCTCACCTTCGTGCCATTTAAGAACTGGCTGAAATTCCGCGGTAACCAGGTCGTGATGCATTTGAGCGTGGCGTTGACCTGTGGTACCTGACATTTCAAGAGCTGGCGGAAATTCCGCGGTAACCAGGTCGTGATGTATTTGAGCGTGGCGTTGACCTGTGTGTACCTGACCTTTCAAGAACTGGCGGAAATTCCGCGGTAACCAGGTCGTGATGCATTTGAGCGTGGCGTTGACCTTCCTGTTCGGCCTGGCCGCTACGGGGAACCACTTTGCCTGCGTCAGCCTGTCGGCTCTGCTGCACTATTTTCTGCTGGCGGCCTTCGGCTGGATGGCCTTGGAGGCTGTGTTCCAGTACCTGCGCTTCGTCCGGGTGGTGGGCACCTACATCTCCAGGTTCATGCAGAAGACGAGCCTGCTGGCCTGAGGCGGCAGCCTGGTGCCGGTGGTCTGCGTGCTTGCTGTCGGCCCGCATCGCTACGACGGCCAGCCGGACGTCTGCTGGATGGACTTCCAGAACTTCTTCTACGCGCTGGTGCTGCCGGTGGTGGTCGTGATGGTGTTCAATGCCGTCATGTTCGGCCTGATCGTCTACTCGCTGAGCTGCGGTCGCCAGAAGGGACTGCGCACCAACCAGCTGGAGCGTCAGCTGGCACTGCGGCGTCTCTGTGTGTCCATCATCACCTTCGTCCTGCTCGACCTGCCCTGGGTCATCGGCTTCCTGTCCATCAGGGAGGCCCGACTCGTGTTTGCCGTCCTCTTCTGTGTCTGCAGCATGTTACAAGGTGAGACGGTACTGCTTTGTTGTGATTTGTTGCCCTTTGTTTCATCGTCTATCCCAAATTAAAAGGCATTGAAGCATGAGTTTCGCCTGATTAACCCTCGCCCTACGGGAGCTTTTTCACCTTCGCCCAACGGGGGAGGCTGACAAGCCCCCCCCCCCCCTGTTAACTTCCAAACCAAACAACTTAGAGCAATGCGGTAAGAACCAGCATGTTGCCTGTCATGAGTGGAATCCAACAGTTTGTGATTTTTAGGTTTCAGGGCAACGGGTGACCTTCCAGGTCAAGTGAATGACCTCGAATTTAATACGTCCAGAACAGCGATTTTGCTCTTCAGAAAACATCAAAATGAGAAATTAATAAATAAAAAAGGCACGTTCCTTGACCAGTTTTGGCTCAGAAATACAACAAAGGTAATAATTTGTTCGTATCTTGTCTAAAAAAAAATAAAAAAAATATATAAAAAATGACGTCATCAGTTTCTTATACTTAGGAAGCCATCGCTCAGCCAATAATAAAGATATTGCTTTGAAATTTGGTATAGGTGTTTTCCATACTTAGTTCTCTCACATAAATTCCGTTTTTTGTAACATCTTCGAAAATTGTGATTTTGTGGGGTTTAAAAAAAACAGTTATTTTATTTAAGGGGTCAAAAACTCAAAGTTTTGAAAATCCGAGATTGCCATTTTAAAGAAAATTTCATTTTGTATATTTGGTGAATTGCGTTTGCAATTTGCTTTAAAACTCTGTTTTCTACGATTTTTCCAATATTCTCATATTTTTAACAACATGACGTCATCAAAACATTATTATCTCCCAAACTACTAAACCAATTTCAATTAAATTTTTACAGATTACGTATAATTGTTGTAAACTCAGCTATCAAAATGTTCAGCAAGATGTACTGTTTGTGTCAAAATGTATTCAAGAAAAACCTCAGGGAGGGGGGCCTGTCAGGCGAGAGTCATTTTAGGGCGAGAGTCATTTGAGGTCATGCGAGGTCACCATCACTTTGTTGTCAATAACTCTCGACATAATGCAGATAGAGAAGTAAAACAGACATCAATGTGTTTGTCTCTTCGAGACACGTCTTCCCATATGCAACATGCTCTACTTGGGTCACCACTTGACCTTGACCTTAGGTCAAATTGTGTAGTTGACTTAACAAGGTCACCATATATATCATTCCAAGCGCCTTGACAAGATAAACACAATGGCGTAAACAGTTAGTTTTTTGTTATCTTTATTAAGTAAAAAGTTAATAGCAAAAAACGATTTAGCAAAAAAACGGCATTTTTTTTTTTTTTTGACCTCTGGAGCCTCAAATATTGATCTGAGATCAAATTTCAGACACCATAGCGATTACAAATTTCACTGGCTTGCGTTTGAGTGTTTCCGTTTGTTTCTAACTATCATCGTTTCTGAGATATATGGGAATGTCTGGAGCGATTTTCTAAAACAGGAGAAAAAAATGGAAAATTTGACCTTTGATGACCTCTGGTGACCTCAATTTTGACCTGACTTTAAAAAAAAAACACTGAAATACTTTCGATAGAACATGTATGAATCTATCCAATGCCTTTTTCTGCTTCTCGCTACGTTGCGTAGTTTTCGAGATCTCAGGGGGGGGGGCGGAAATCAACCACCCCCTGCAGTTCGTGTTCGGCGCAAAGCCTTTTTTTGCGCTCCGACGTTCTCGCTCTGTTCGGAATCGAGCCAACGTCATTCCAGTGGTAAAGGCTCCAGAAGTTTCCTGAGAACTATAAACCCGTTTCATATATGGTCATTTGCTTAACAATAATGTAGAAATGAGTATGCGAGAGCTTATTTCTGGAACGTTCTCCCGTATGCCTGACTCTCAGCAAGGGTTCTGATTCCCAAGAGTTGACACGTGGTCGTCTTGTGTTTTCTGGACCTCACTAGCGAAATAATCATGCACTGACCTAATCAACAAGCACTTCTCATCTGCTTTTTTTCACCTTCACCCTGCCTGGTGGGGGACTTCTTGACCGCGCTGATGTTTTTCAGGAATACGAAGAAGACGGTGGTGCGCGACGCCGCCAAATTTGGCACAACCATTCCGACATCAATTATCCATATTTGGTGGTTTTTACCTCGGATCATCTCGGGTCAGGTCACCAGGTCACATCAAGTGATCCAATATCTAAAAACGTTTGTGATCGTTCCAAAGCCGCGGTGTCTCGCCGAGTGGTATGAAACTCACAGGATTGAAGAAGCCCATAAGTACCCACAATTTTTTACCTCGGATTTTGTTTTGTATATCGTTGACCTGAGCTCAGGTCAATTTCGTGATCTCCCCATTTTAAGTCAATTAGAAAATGTACAAATGCTTACTATTCAGAAGATACGCAAGAGAACAGACCAATTCGTCGAAAATCATGCTATTTTGCTTGTTCTTGATGGGCCAGGCACAGTTTTTGCTCAGTGATGATAACAAGGTCAGCTGGGGTTATCTGATGTCGCCAGCATTTTGTTGCCAATAACTCTTGATAGAACAGAGATAGTGATGTGCGCCCGCCACCACTGTATTTGTCTCGTCCAGACGCGTCTCCCTAATTGCAGCGAAACCTATTTGGAACCTTTACCCGATGTCAAATTTTGAATTTAACCTAACCCTGTCATCATGAATATGGTTCGAACTTCGAAGCGCCTTGATAAGACAAACGATGACGTTAAAATGATTGCCATCTCTTTTCAGACGATAATTTATTTACAGAAACTATTTGAAAGAAAATGCCAGCGTGACCTTTGGTGACCTCTTGAGCCTTAACTGTTGACCTGACCTAACATTGGAGGACAACGATGCAGTTGCAGCTTTAAGAACTTTCGATTGCTTCTTCCCCTTCGTCATTGACATAGACATAGACATGTATTAAAGTTGAGGCCCGGCCCATGGCCCGTGGCGAACACTGCTTGGAATTTATAACATACTAAGACTTCTATACCAAACAGGGATGTAGGTTCCTATTCAGTTGGAGGGCTTCAGCCCCCCCCCCCCCAACTCGGGCTTTAACCCCCCAAGTTTGACGAAGAAGTGGGTCAAATCTGTGGCGAAATCTTCAATTTGTGGATTTGAATGGAGCTTCAGCGATTTTATCCAGTTCAACCCCCACCCCCATCTTGTCTGGAGAAGCTACGCCCCTGATACCACAACTTCTTACAACTTCTTAGAAACTTTTCAGAAACTTTTCAGCGCAATAATCCTTCGTGAAAACGGCTATCGTGAAACGTTTGGGAACTTCTCCTACATCAATTCCACGATCTCTGTTAGGGGTGATCGGGGGCGTCGCTGTTGGGGGTCGTGACCCCCCCCCCCCCCCCCCATACACTTTAACACAGACGCCCACCCAGAAACAACCATGGACGTAAAGTCGGGGCCCGCATTCCATTCTCGGACAGACACGAAAACCTTGCTGTGTTTTGAGTGCAGAACGGACACTACTCAAACAGATATATAGGAGGGATTCTTTCACATGGGTACACGTGATTGGCGCCAAAAGTCTAGACCGCTATGCGCTTTCCCGAGTCAGGCTTCCCCGCCATGCCGTAGCGATACTTCTTTGATCAGTAAATATGTCCTATGTAAACCAAACACGTGCCTTTCATTGATCACACACCGCCGCGGTTTCCTGACGGTTGACTGTATGTCCCGTGCAAACGCCACAGGGAATGAATTAAAGTCTCAAATCGGCGTCCTGGTCCTGCAGATTGTAATTGCATCCTGCTGTGGGCTCGGTCCAGGAACTTCTGTGTTGTTTGACCTCAACCTGCGCCTCGCCGCGCTGGGGTCTTGAGCCCACACAGCTTCAGATAATGTTTTTAGCCACCTTTCATTCCATGTATTTGGTGGTGTTAACGTCAGTGCATAAATGTGCATATCAAGTATAACAGCATAAAAACACAGAAATATCACACAAAGGTGATAACGGTAAAACAGTGGTAAAATTAACAACAACCATTATCACAATACCGTCAGTAGTTCACTACTCAGCACCAAGCCGGCTACTAGCAGTCGAACCGCCGCGCCATCGAGCGGGCCAGTAGTTTACTCAGCACCAAGTCGGCTACTAACACTCGGACCCCCGCGCCATCGAGCGGGCCAGTAGTTTACTCAGCACCAAGCCGCCTACTAACACTCGGTATTGGGCAATCAGGGCAAAAAGGGCAATCTCGTTATTGGGCAATCAGGGCCAATGATTAACACCGAGCTTCCGTTAGCAGTACTTCCAGTCTTTGTGAGTCAGGGGCCGACAGGCGACCGGACACTCCTTTGACAGCGTTGTCTCATTCCGAGTAAGCCGTGCGCCAACAAAATCGATCCGGTGTTTCCGCTGCGTCGGCCACGGCCGGGTGCTTGGGTGCCTTTGACACCAGTAGCTATCGTGAGTCAGCACGTCACCGGTTCGCAACAGTTCTGGCCAGAGAACTGATTTCAGGAGCTCCTGGTCGCGGGATTTCTGGAACGAACCACACGTGAGTCGCCTGTCCCGTCGCGCAAGAAAACACATCAATATTTGCTCGTACACATGCCCTAATGGCATCACCATGTAGATACAGCAGTAAATGCAGAGGCATCATGTCATTTGGGGCGGGCAGAGGCTCCTCCGACGAATGAACAAGTGAACAAGTGAATAAATGGCAGGTGACAGGTCCTTCGACAAGTGAAGTGACAAGTGAACTGGTTCGGAAGATAACCAGGGCGCAATAGTTTCCCTCCTCTTAAATGGTAAATGGTTTCGACTGAGAAGCCAGACAACGCCACGAGAGGTATCTGACATTGAGGATTAACCCTCGCCCTACGGGGGTCCTTAAACGACCCCCCCAGAGGTCTTGCATAACTTTGTATACATGCGGCATATCTTGCTGAAATTCTTAGTAGCTAAGTATACAACAATTATACAAATGCTGTACAAATTTGATTGAAATTGGTTGAGGAATTTGGGAAATAATTATGTTTTGATGACGTCATGTTGGTGGAAAAACGATAAATGTTTGAAAAATCGTAAAAAACAGAGTTTTGAAGCCAATTGTAAACGCAATTAAGCGAAGATAAGAAATGTTATTTTCTTTAAATTGGCAGTCTCGAATTGTCAAAATTTTGGGTTTTTGACCCCCACAATGAACAAAAACTTTGTTTTTTGGAAAAATCACACAAAAATCAAAATTTTCAAAGATGTTAAAAAAACGGAATATATGTGATAAAATTTAGTATGGAGAACACTCAAATCAAATTTCAAAGAAATGTCAATATTTTTGACTGAGTGATGGCTCCCTAAGTGTAAGAAATTCATGACGTCATTTTTTAAATATTTTTTTTGGACTTTTTTGACCAGATACGAATAAATAATTACCTTTTTTGTATTTCTGAGACAAATCTGGTCTAGGAACATGCCTTTTTATTTAAATTTTATCAATTTCTCATTTTGAGGTTTTCTGACAGAGCAAAATCGCTGTTCTGGACGTGGTCGATCGAAGTCATTCACTTGACCTGGAAGGTCACTCGTTGACCCGAAACCTAAAAATTGAAAACTGTTAGATTTCAAACATGGCTGGCAACATGTTGGTTCTTACCGCGTTACCCTATGTTGTGTAGCGTGCTGTCGGTCTTTGCAACATTGCATACAAAACAAAAATCAACATTTTCACCTTTCTTCATATTTTCCTTCGGACTGATTTTGGGTCGCTAATCTCAATGGTAGTCGAATTAGGGCTCTACGACTTCATCTGCAACAATTACAGCGTCTTACAACATTCTGAAACAATCTGCAACATTTTACCAATTTTGCACGCCGGCGAATTTTTTGAACCGGCGAATTTCTTGAACCGGCGAATCGATCTGTGGTATTGGCGATCCGCTATTTCATGTCGCTTCCGAACTATCAACTTCCTTGGCATCCCGCGAACATTTATGAATTTATAATATTGCAATGCGCTTCATCCGACGTCGCACATAATTAATTTGTGATCAGGCTGGCCCGTCGTTAGTCAACATATAGGTCTCTTGCTGCTCGGATAAAGGAATGTTATGATGGTCTTTGGAATTCGGATGTGCAAAGGATAGCTAAGAAGGCTATAGCTATAGATAGCTAGCTAAGAAAAATAATGAAGAAATGATCAGCATGTCTACTAAGAGCAGCAAGAAAGGGCATGCACGTCGTAAGCTCGTATCTACAACGGTTAGAGAATGGGAATTTATTCTCTTTGAAAGTCGAGACGCGCTGAAAACCAAAACATGACCCCAAAAACTACACCTGAAGCCGCCCCTGGTGACCGGAAATTTGTTAGCATTGTTACAAAATGTGCCCAATGAATATTTAGGAAAAGTCAAAAAAGTTTGATAGCCGTGTCTTTACTCGTTTGGAGGCAGGAGCGGACAAACCTTAGGGGGAGGGTGTCGTCTTAGCCCCCCCCCCCAACCCTGACACTAAAAGGGTTAACGGGTGAACCACTGAACAGGTTGGCCATCCTCTAGTTACAGCGATAAAGAAGGGGACAGCACGACAATTATTTGATCGCCCAAATGACTCAACCTGAGCTTTTATCAAATATAGCAGGAGCATCACACATTCTGGGCATCACATCTTCTAGAAAGGGACATCACATCTTTCAATAGGGACATCATATATTTTCCAATAAGGACATCACATCTTCCAGCAGATGCATCCACATCTTCCACTAGGCCATCACAGCCATCAGAATGGGCATCACATTTCCATTAGAGGCATCCCATCTTCTACTCGGGGGATCACTGCTTCCAGTAAGGACATCACATCTTCCAGTAGGGGCATCACAGCTTCCAGTAGAGGCATCACATCTTCTACTAGAGGCATCACATCTTCCATTAGGTGCACAACACTTTCCACTAGGGACATTACATCTCCCAATAGGGGCATCACATCTTCCAGTAGAAGCATCTTATCTTCCACTAGAGGCACAACATCTTCCACTAGGGGCAAACATCTTCTAAAAGGGACATCACATCTTCCACTAGGGGCATCACATTTTTCTTTAGGGGCAACACATCTTCCACTGGGGGCACAATATCGTCCACAATGGTCATTACAGCTTCCACTAAGGGCATCACATCTTACACTAGGAATATCACGTATTCCACTAGGGGCATCACATTTTCCACTAGGGGCATCACAGCTTCCTGTAGAGGCATCACATCTTCCACTAGGGGCATCGCGTTTTCTAGAGAAGTGGCATCACATTTTCCAAAAGTGTCCTAACATCTTCCACTAAGGGCATCACATTTCCAGTAGGGCATCGCATTATTCACTAGGGCACATCTTCCACTAGGTATCACAGTTTCCACCAGTTATAGGGACATTACAACTTCCAGTGGGGGCATTACATTTTCCACTAGGGCATCAAATATTCTACTAAGGGCATCACATCTTCTACAAAGGGCATCACAGCGGCACTAGGGGCATCAGTAGGGGAATCACAGCTTTCAGTAGGGGTATCAGATATTCCACAAGAGGCATTGCATCATCCACAAGAGGAATTAGGTACATCTTCAATTAGTGGCATCACAGCTTTTAATAGGGGCATCACATATTCATGTAGGGGCATCACATCTTGCTGTATGGTCATCAAATCTTCCATTAGGGGCATCACAGCTTCCAGTAGAGGCATCACAACTTCGACTAGAGACATCGTTTCTTCTAGTAGGGGCATCACATTTTCCAATAGGACCTTAACATCTTACACTAGGGGCATCACATTGAATGTAATAGTACTAAGGACATCACATACTAGCACTAGCGCATCACATCTTCCATTAGGGGCATCACAGCATTTAGTAGGGGCATCACATCTTCCACTACGGCATCACATCTTCCACTAGGGCATCACATCTTCCACAAGGGGCATCCCAACTTCCACTAGGGGCATCATATCTTCCACAAGGGGCACCATACTAAGGATCATCACATCCCTCACTAGGGAATCACGCATTGCACAATCAAGTGGTTAGCACGACACTAGTTTGGTGGCATCGTGTTCCACAAAGGACTTGGAATTCTATAAGTGGGGCATCACGCTCCGAGCATACCGCATTTGCGGTATTTGCGGTATAGTAGCTACGCCCTTGCTTGGCACAAGTGGAACAAGGGGTGTTGGCATCTATGTTAAAAGTAGCCTACATGTTGCACAGGAGACCTTTCCATCCTGCACCTTCAAAGAACATGTATGGATAAAACTGAAACTTGTAAATGCTGATGCTCTTCTCATCGGTTGCATCTACCGAAGCCCGTCTGGCAACAATCACCAGAGTGTTGAGGAACTTGGTGATCTACCGAGATTTGTATGTTCCTCCAATCCATCTCACTTGCTAGTGGTTGGTGACTTCAATGTGCCCAATATTGACTGGAATGACAAGTTTTCCACTGCTCCTGAAAATCACTACTCGCATAGCTTGATCCAGGTCATCGATGATTGCTTTCTTTTTCAACATGTCTTGCTACCAACCAGGTATAGGCCAGGGGAAACTTCCAACATACTGGACTTGATCCTTACTAATGAAGATGGAATGGTCAATAACTTGAACTACTTACCAGGGCTTGGAAGCAGTGGCCATGTGATCTTGAAGTTTGAGCTGGCTTGCTATTCCTCACTGAGAGAACCAGATAACCCCAGGTCAGACTTCAGACGAGCTAACTTCGAGCTGCTGAACAATATGATTCAAGAAGTGAACTGGGATGTCTTGAGGGATTTGGAACTTCCTGAGAGTTACAACTTTTTCAAGAACACAGTCTCCTCTGCCGTTGACAAATGTATTCCCAAAGCGAGACTGCGCACAAAAAAAAAGAACCTGTACATTAATGGCAAATCCAACCAACTCAAAAAGAGAAAAGAGACCTTGTGGCATCAATTCACCTGGTCCAGAGACCCACTTGATTATGCCAGATTCACACGTTGCCGCAACAAACTTAGATCTCTAACTAGAAGTCTGCGTAGAGATTTTGAGCAACAAATTGCAGCTGACGTCAAAAACAATCCAAAGGCGTTCTGGCAATACACCAACTCACATCTGACCAGGTCAGGAACTACTGGATCAAGACAGAATCCTCCAAAACCAGGACCAGGTGAAAGCTGATATTCTGAATGCCTTTTTCAGTAGTGTTTTCACCGAAGAGGAACCACATGTCCCGGAGCCCCCTGGCATCCTCTCGCCCCTGGTATTGATGTCGTACAGATCACCACCGAAGCAGTCCGACAGAAGCTGAAAGCGGTGAAGACGACCAGCTCCCCGGCCCTGACGGTCTCCACCCCAGAGTACTGTGTGAGACAGCTGAGACCTTAAGTGTCCCTCTAGCCACCATCTTTCGGAAGTCCCTTGTGAGCGGCTCCATACCCCATGATAGGAAACTCGCCACTGTCGTTTCCATCTTCAAGAAAGGGGAAAAGCGGCTTCCAGGGAACTATCGGCCAATCAGCCTTACTGCGTTGCCCTGCAAGATTATGGATTCGCTGATCAAGGATCAACTCATGAGATATTTCACATCAGGTGGGTATCTGTCACGGTACCAGCATGGATTCCGCGCCAACCGTTCCTGCACCACCCAACTTCTGGAGGTCCTTGAGGACTGGAGCAGATGGAGCGAAGAGGAAACACCCGTAGACGCAATTTACTTGGATTTTCGTAAGGCCTTTGATTCTGTGCCCCATGAGCGCCTGCTGAAGAAGCTGGAAGCCTATGGCGTGACCGGCCAGTTGCTCCAGTGGATCAGGGCCTTCCTGTCGGGTCGTAGGCAACGGGTGGTAGTTCGGGGGTGCCACTCACAGTGGGCCCCCGTCACCAGTGGGGTCCGCCAAGGTTCAGTGTTCGGGCCGCTCCTCTTCCTAATATACATTAACGACATACCTGATGTAGTTAACTCTCAAATCAAGATCTTTGCAGATGACACGAAGGTGTAACGCAGCATTGCTTCTCCGGACGACGTAATAGAGTTGCAACGAGACATCGACGCAATCGCCAGATGGTCCAACCGGTGGCAGCTCGCATTTAATGAGGCAAAGTGTGCAACTCTGCACGTCGGTCCCAGGAACCCGGAGCATTCACATCAATGAGAGACACCCTTCTTGCTTTATCTTCTGCCGAGAGGGATTTAAGCGTGTTTGTTGACCCATAACTGAAATTCAGAAAGCAAGCATCGTCGGCTGTGTCAAAAGACACCCAGATTCTCTACCTGATCCGTAGATTATTATTGAACATCAACGAGCACACCCTACCCCTGCTGTTCAAGACACTTGTCAGACCGCATCTCGAGTACGGGAACTTGATCTGGGGCCCGTTCAACCGCGCGGATCAGAAACTGGTGGAGGGGGTCGTGGCGACATGATTGGTATATACCAGATGCTTCACTCTGGGCTTGATATCGACCAAGAGGATTTCGTTACCCTAGCTTCGGCGAGGACAAACCGAGGTCATCCCTGGAAACTCTTCAAGCCGCATGGATCGTCGAGAGCCCGAAGACATGTCCTCAGCGTCCGCGCCATCAACGACTGGAACTCGCTCCCCCGTCGGTTGTGGAGGCCTCGTCACTCAACCTCTTCAAATCCCGACATGACCGACACTGGGCCCCCATCATGTACCAAATTCCTACCCAAGACTGAATCTTGATCACCAGTAACGAACTCGACGAGAACGGGACCTACAGGCATGTGCCTTTCAAAATTCCCGATAGTGTAAGGTAAGGTAAGGTAAGGTAAGTACGGGATTCTGTTAGAAATTTATGAAGCGAGCGAAGAATATCTGTGTTGCCGGATGATATCGCTTCTCATTTGTAGTGCTATTATCCTTTAAATGGATGTAGATTAGCATTTTCCCTGATTATTAGACCCTTGGATTTATCGTTGCTTTGATATAACATTCGTCTTATTGACACCTTTTGCTTTTTTCAGGCCCAGATATAGACAGAGTTGCTACTAATACCCGCCTCATACCAAATGTCACTATCGACCCAGGACGGAGGGATAAGCTGTTGCTACTATCAATTACTGAGAAGCGGTACTGCTATGATTCTGCTAAGAGGTAACAATTACCCTCCCCTTAACACGCGCCCTGGAGGGGGGGGGGCGAACTCCGCCCACCCCTCCGGTTTCTCAAGGATAGCGCAAAAACGGCGAAGCTGCGCGCCGCCGTTTTTTGTATACCTGTTTAGAAATCAACTTTTCGCAATATGTAAAATTCTTGGCCTCAGATCATATCAGGTCAGGTCACCAGACCAGGTCACGTGATGACCTCAACTCCAAAACGTTTGCAGTAGTATCACAGCCACAGTTTTACGCCGATCGGTTTCAATCTTGCAGGACTTCATAAGGTCATAGATACCAACATTTTTTTTATCTCGGATTTCTAATATCGGTGACCTAAGGTCAGGTCAATTGTGTGACTGCCAACACGGTTTTATCAATAACTATCGACATAATGAAGATAGAGAAGACAAAAATGGTGTCAATATGTTTGCCTCGTCGAGACACGTCTCCCAATATGCAACATGACCATCTTGGGTCACCACTTGACCTTGACCTGAGGTCAAATTTCTCAGTTGATCTTAGCCGGTCATCATCAATATTATTCAAAGTGCCTTAACAAGACACACGCAATGGCGTAAACAATATTGCTTTATCTTTATTAGGTAAAAGATTATTTGGGGAAAACAGTTTTGAAAACAAAATCACCTTTTTGACATTCGATGACCTCTGGAGCCTAAACTATTGATCTGAACTCAAATCTGAGGACACTCATGTCGATTGCATTTTGCAATGACTTTCGATTGCTTTTTTCCGTTTGATGCTAACTATCATAGTTCCCAAGATATTTGGGGGTGTTCGAACCGAAGTCTTGAAAACTTGAAAATCTGACCCTTGATGACCTCTGATGACCTCAATATTGACCTGAAAAACAAAATTAACGAAATACTTTCGAACGAGCTTGTCTCGAGCTATTTACCTCCCCTTAACATCGTTTCCCGCTTGTCGCTACGTTGCGTGGTTTTGGAGATCAAAGGGGGGGGGGCGAAATCCGCCCCCCCCCTCCAGGGCGTGTAATTATCAGAGGCCCTCCAGGGCGCGTGTTAAGGAGAATCCCTTCTTTTCACCCTATTTTCCATATTCTTCCCAGAGGGTTGCTTGGGATGTATCAAATTATATTTGTATTCTCCTCTGCAGTCATTCTTATATATAATGATGTTCTATCCCAAATATGATGGGATCCTCAACTGTGTCGTGATTGGAGTAAAGTGACTGAGGAGGGCGGGTGATTTATTTGTTCTGCTCACTGCCATCCTGCTTCCTCTTGCTTCTCGAGCCCTCACCCGTATGTTGTTAATATCTGAATAGATTCTAAATTTTTGGCTTACACTAGTTATTGCACTGGATCTGAGTTACCAGTACTGCTTATGGGATAATCTCCCGAAAGGATTTGAAGTCTTCACCCAGATAATTTCCTCAATTCACCAAGATTGATTAGCTCGTACTTGACTTGAATCTGATAAGGATAATTGTATGTATACAATTGAAAGCCAATGCCCCAGTCGCAACACCACATGTTGGGACAAGAGGCTCTCTTGGGATCCCTCCCAAAACACACTTGACTCAAACTAGTTTCTTTTCCACTGACTCCTCTGTTGTCATTGGCTTCCTGGTGTCTATGTGTCTGTGTCTGTGTTTGGATCTGTGCCTGTGTCGTCTGCTTCTTTGTCTGCGTCTGTGAACTGTGACCGCACTGAACCTATCTGCTGTCCGACATCACGTGATGCTACCGCAGCGCCCCCTAGAGCGTGAATAAGCAAACTGTCCCAGTGGAAATTGTCGCACGCGTTTGGTCCGCATTAGCTTGTCATAGGTGATCTACGTCCACGCTCCGGTTCGGCTATCAATAGCAAAGGGAGATGGACATTACCCTGGATTCAATGATGCATCCCTGACGTAGACCACGCCCTGATCTCGCGATATCTCTGCCTTCCAGAATAATAAACGCATGTCCTCTGTCTGACTTCGCAGATCGAAGCTAAGCTATCACTCCGCCTTGATGAGGCGGCTTCGACTCCCGGTCTGATACTCCTCTACTCTGCATGCTGTGGCAGTTGCCTGAACGTCTTCAGACTACCTTCGACTCCGAGGGAGGCGGTCAGCAGAACCACTCTCAGCGGACAGTGCTGGCACTGTCCACCGTCCGCCCTCCGATCCTAGTATCGACGGTGGCGTCCCCCCCCTCATGGTCCATCGAGGCTTCGCCGACAGATGGCGATAGATGGCCGACGTCGACGTGACCACGATAATATGATATCACGATATCATATTATCGTGATATGAACGCTCTATCAGACTGCCT
>JAXIVJ010014491.1:7500-34244 GCA_036785665.1 Chirona hameri | reverse complement strand
ACAAACTGCAAATGAGTAAGCGTAAGAGAATTGTCAATTTTTGCAGGAAATGTATGTTATTAATTAACCTTTAACGCCCCTGTAGACCCATGGCGTCACCTTTGACGGCGAAAATGCCACCCCTGGGTCAGCCGCCCGTCCCCTCGTGAACAATCCTAAATCCGCCCCTGTGCATGTTTCAAGAAACGGCGCCCCAATTTCCCGGAAAAAAATGCGCCATTGCTACACTGCTTTCTTGGATGTATGCACTTGACTGTTTAGCCTGTCGGCGGAGCGCAGGTAAAAGCGCACTGGAGGCCGTCTCAGAGTCATTTCAGCAGTATTTAATCTTAAAAAGATATACCGGGTGATCGGGAAAAATTGAGACAAATTTCATTGATTTGTACCTCCCAAACGAGATGTCCAGAGGCATAATCAAACCGACAATTTGGAGCTTTCATCAACTTCTATGTCTCGAGCAACACAAAAGTAACCACCAGCAGGTTTGCAATTGCAACTCTTTATTCTGACCCAACGCCACAAGCTTTTACAGTTTTACTAATCTGCTTCAGCTCCCGACGGACACGAGCCATCAACCAGTAAAACGCCTTTTTGGGCGATGACCGAGCGGGCGCGCACTGGTAAAGCTAAAACAGGTTTGAAATATGAAACGGTACGGGAGCACACGTGGTAGTAACACATAGTCCTTTTAGTCCTTTTAGTCCTCCATAAACATTGCCAGGCCTCCATGCATGCCAACATAAAAATTAACGTTTGATTAAATTGTACATGATCTCCTTTCTCGAATCCGCCAAAAGGGAGTACGTCCTGAGTGTCTGGATCCTTCAGCGTAAACAAAACGAATGCTGAGATAAATCAAGCCATTTTTGATCAATAATGATTTGGGTTAATTTCGACGTCTGCGAGTGCCACGCGCTGTGGTGCCATCCCTATCAGAATGCACCATAACAAAATCAAAATTGATTTGATGGTCCTATCCAATGGTGAAACTCCAATCTCAATGGGAGCAGTGGTTGCAAAGTTATTAGCTTCTGAAAAGCGTCTGTATGGCCGGTCGGGCCGGGGTCAAATGTAAATTTGTCCAGTAAGTTGACGAGAAACTTCACGGGCGCTTCGCGCCCGCTCGGTAATCAGCCTCAAAGTTTTCGGCATGCATACGGGACTAAGCAGAGCCCAAATGTGTTCTATATATATATTGGTGTTGTGGCGCTACAAGTGGGCTACCATTTTTACAATGACCGAGATTTCCATTTCTTTCAGTGCTTCAGCCCATCGCCTTGGTCAGCTTGGGGCCATTTTAAAACGTCTCTTATCTTGTTTTAATATTTGTATCGTCAGTGGTGACTGGGACTCGTTTTCGGCGTCAAAAGCACAAGTCAGCTTTCTCTTCAGACTTTTGCTGATGCCGAAACGGCAAACACCGAATTTAAGTGCAGCCTGTCGCCGCGAGGTACCCTACTTTGCATGCATTTACCCCTTCGGTTTTCCTCCTTGCTCGGTACTCATTGATTTGGCCTTCCCGTCACTTCCTTGTTTGTTTGTTTTCTCTCAATGTATCACCTTTATTCATTCTCACGCGAAATCGGACTGTCGCTAACAGGGCGTAGGAACCTATTTCAAGTTGGTGTGGCAAAGGCAAGGGCAATGGTGCACAGGCGCGCAACCACGAATTTTCAAAGGGGTCTCGGGGCGAAAAGAGGGGGAGGGTCCCGTGCAAATTGTTTGCTTATTTTTCGGAAAAGAGTACGCACAACGTGCACTTTGTCTCTAAAGGGGGGTCCCGGACCCCCTCCCCCCTCTGGTTTGCGCCTTTGATGGTGCAATAGTCTAGTAGCTGAAGAAGCAAAATCACATGTATGTAAAACAAATGACAACACCCATATCCGTCGATTTTTAGGATACCTACACATCAGATGTATAACAGTGACATAACCTTTACAACGAAGGCGGCCAATTCCCAAATGGCCTATTCTCAAATTCCCAAATGTGGAAAAGCAAACAGTCTGCACAGCAGCCTTAAAGGGAGATAATCACCTTTTTCCACAAACATGGAGTTAGCACCTGAAATCGATAGACGAGGCCAAAAATATGATGTAAATTCATCACATTTTGCATATAAACATCCCTACCGAAAGATATTGGCTGGTTTCATACCGATAAGCGATCCACGCTTATATCGGTCGGTACTCGGCAAGTACTCGGTAACGAATTCAGTAAATTAGCCTTCCTACGCATTGTTATTTATCATGAAGGTATGCAATATGTTTCCTGCACTCTATCTTTTGCGAATATGTGCCAAACTTTTATGAACAATCAACAATCATTTGAAAAAGTTCATTGAAATCGCAGTTTAGCTTGGCACCGGCCGGCGATCTATTTAGTGCCGGCAATTTGTTTATAAGTGCCCATTCAACAACGTTGCACATATTGATGCAAAAGCGACAGATGTTGCGCTTTCCAATATCGGAGGGAAAATACCGATCATTAATTTTCCCAAACTTCCAACTTCGAATTAGGGAATAATTGTATTTAATTATTAAATTTACATCACATCATTTTAATACCATAAACGGTAGCCAAAGAAATTGTTGCTAACAAAATAAAAGGTGATTATCTCCCTTTAACCCGACCAGAACAGTATTTGAATCCATTACATATATTCTGACAGCAGCATTTGAATCCATTGCAGCATTTTAATCCAGATTTCGGCGGAAATAGTTGATGGATGTTGATAACAGGGAGATAATGGCCTTTTGATTTTGTTAGCAACAATTTCTTAGGGCTACCGTTATGGTTTTAAAATTACTTTATTTAAATTTAAGAATTAAATAAAATGATTCCCAAATTCAAAGTTGTAAGTTTGGAAAAAATACAAAACCAGTACCTTGTGTACTTCATGAAGGTCATTGACAAATTCGTCCTTCCCTACCAGTATTCGCAAAGCACTCGGCACTGCGCCACAATAGCAAAAGGTGAGGGAAATGCATATTGGATACAATATTATTACGTCACAAGTGTCTGAAGTGTCAACTACTATGAAATACAGCGATACAATACCTTTAATAATGATTAACAAGAAAATTCAAACTATTTGAATAAGTCTTTAATTAGCTTTCAACTCAAAATCAGATATATTTTGCAATGCTACACAAGAATGGCACCAGTGACGACATTAACAAAGCCTGCTACGGAACTTGGTATACTAATCAGGAACTACTCGCCACAATGGTTAAGTGCGCCGAGAAAGCATGACAATGACTTTGTAAACAAATCTCCGACGCTAAATAGGTCGCCGTCGATGTGCATCGATGAGCTTCCGATTTAATTGCCAGTTTTGTGTTATTGTTTGTTAGTTTTTTTGGGGAAAATTATTATTTTTCATGATAATATAAAGCATAGTGTTATATACAGCCACAGACAAATTATACAATACTCCTAATGTTGAAAACAAATGAATCGATTTTCAAAAATTGAGGGTCGCAACCACTAACTATGCCGCCGTTGATGTGCATCGATGAGCTTCCGATTTTATTGCCACTTTTTCCAATCGCTGTTAGTTTTAGAAGATCGCCGGCATATAAATCACAACCAGCAGAACGCACAATATATTTTCCACTCCACTGCGTAAAAGAACAATACGGGAAAGCCCGCAGTTTGATGAGGACCAAAAGTACTTGCAAGTACCGGTCGTTAAAAGTGTGGAACGCTTATCAACTTTAACTTGAAATATCTTTCGGTAGGAAAGTTTTCATGCAAAATGTGATGAATTTTACAATATATTTTGGTCTCGTCTGGCGATTCCAAGTGCTAACTCCATTTTTGTGGAAAAGGGAGTTATTTCCCTTTAACCAATTTCAATAAATGTTTACAGCATACGTATAATTGTTGTAAACTCAGTACCGAAAATGTCAGCAAGATGCGCTGAACGTGTAAAAAGTTATTCAAGAAAAACCTCAGGGAGGCCTGTCAGGCCCCTCCCCCGTAGGGCGAGGGTTCCCTATTTGTAACAGGCTCCTGACTACCCCTATGTGTAACAGGGAGGGGGAGGATTCCGCCCCATCCAGAGATCTCGAGATCTACCCGTCCGATTTTCACAAATAAAGCGGCATATTATTCCCTCAACACGATCTACATTTCGAATTTAAAAAATCCGAGATTTTGTATAGGGGGCAGGCACGTAGCCTCGGGTCCAAAGGACCAGGTCCTGTCCTGAATGACCGTATACTCTGTACGCCCCTGGTGCTTGTCCTGTTGGCGGTGCTAATTGGTGCTAATTGCAAAACAAAAATTGTCCGGGGTTGGTGGCGCCTTCGGTGCACGTTAAAAACGGTACGGACATTCCGTATTGTCCGTATAGATGGTTGCACCCCTGCTGAAATGGACGGTATTTTATTTTGGATTGTCGTTCTTTGATCCATGGGGGCGGCCTCATCTGCCGGGGGCTACTTTATCGCCGAGAGGGGCGTTTCAGCACATTTTTAACTGTGGTGGCAAAGTGTCATCACTGGGGTGGCATTCTTCATGACTGGGGCGGCAATTGCCACCCCAGTTACTATGTTAAAATACGCCCTGGGTAGGTGGTGGTGGTGGTGGTGGTGGTGGTGGTGGTGGTGGTGGTGGTGGTGGTATTGGGGCTTTGCGACGAGTACAGAACTGGGCTGGGTACGACGCAGTTCATTTGACAGTGTCACCCATCACACCAGCGGCAGATACCGCCGGATAGCGGCCACGGATCGATTGGGGTCGGATGAGGTGGCAAACACCTACCCCGCCCCCTTCCCCACCCACACCACCACACTCCACTAATCCAATAACGGCCGGCCCGCCCCGGCTGAGCGGGCTATCTACGCCGCCTACCGTTCACTGCGCAGCTGGTGTGCTGTGCATAATTACATCGTTATGGCGAGTACACCGCCTACCATTCACTGCGCAACTGGTGTGCTGTGCATAATTACATCGTTGTGGCGAGTACACCGCCTACCATTCACTGCGCAGATGGTGTGCTGTGCATAATTACATCGTTATGGCGAGTACACCGCCTACCGTTCACTGCGCAACTGGTGTGCTGTGCATAATTACATCGTTATGGCGAGTACACCGCCTACCATTCACTGCGCAGCTGGTGTGCTGTGCATAATTACATCGTTATGGCGAGTACACCGCCTACCGTTCACTGCGCAACTGGTGTGCTGTGCATAATTACATCGTTATGGCGAGTACACCGCCTACCGTTCACTGCGCAACTGGTGTGCTGTGCATAATTACATTGTTATGGCGAGTACACCGCCTACCGTTCACTGCGCAACTGGTGTGCTGTGCATAATTACATCGTTATGGCGAGTACACCGCCTACCATTCACTGCGCAACTGGTGTGCTGTGCATAATTACACCGTTATGGCGAGTACACCGCCTACCGTTCACTGCGCAACTGGTGTGCTGTGCATAATTACATCGTTATGGCGAGTACACCGCCTACCGTTCACTGCGCAACTGGTGTGCTGTGCATAATTACATCATTATGGCGAGTACACCGCCTACCGTTCACTGCGCAACTGGTGTGCTGTGCATAATTACATTGTTATGGCGAGTACACCGCCTACCATTCACTGCGCAACTGGTGTGCTGTGCATAATTACATTGTTATGGCGAGTAAACCGCCTACCGTTCACTGCGCAACTGGTGTGCTGTGCATAATTACATCGTTATGGCGAGTACACCGCCTACCATTCACTGCGCAACTGGTGTGCTGAGCATAATTACATCGTTATGGCGAGTACACCGCCTACCGTTCACTGCGCAACTGGTGTGCTGTGCATAATTACATTGTTATGGCGAGTACACCGACCATCATTCACTGCGCAGCTGGTGTGCTGTGCATAATTACATCGTCATGGCGAGTACACCGACCATCATTCACTGCGCAGCTGGTGTGCTGTGCATAATTACATCGTTATGGCGAGTACACCGCCTACCGTTCACTGCGCAACTGGTGTGCTGTGCATAATTACATTGTTATGGCGAGTACACCGACCATCATTCACTGCGCAGCTGGTGTGCTGTGCATAATTACATCGTTATGGCGAGTACACCGACCATCATTCACTGCGCAGCTGGTGTGCTGTGCATAATTACATCGTTATGGCGAGTACACCGCCTACCGTTCACTGCGCAACTGGTGTGCTGTGCATAATTACATCATTATGGCGAGTACACCGCCTACCGTTCACTGCGCAACTGGTGTGCTGTGCATAATTACATTGTTATGGCGAGTACACCGCCTACCGTTCACTGCGCAACTGGTGTGCTGTGCATAATTACATTGTTATGGCGAGTACACCGCCTACCATTCACTGCGCAGCTGGTGTGCTGTGCATAATTACATCGTTATGGCGAGTACACCGCCTACCGTTCACTGCGCAACTGGTGTGCTGTGCATAATTACATCATTATGGCGAGTACACCGCCTACCGTTCACTGCGCAACTGGTGTGCTGTGCATAATTACATCATTATGGCGAGTACACCGCCTACCGTTCACTGCGCAACTGGTGTGCTGTGCATAATTACATCGTTATGGCGAGTACACCGCCTACCGTTCACTGCGCAACTGGTGTGCTGTGCATAATTACATCATTATGGCGAGTACACCGCCTACCGTTCACTGCGCAACTGGTGTGCTGTGCATAATTACATTGTTATGGCGAGTACACCGCCTACCGTTCACTGCGCAACTGGTGTGCTGTGCATAATTACATCGTTATGGCGAGTACACCGCCTACCGTTCACTGCGCAACTGGTGTGCTGTGCATAATTACATTGTTATGGCGAGTAAACCGCCTACCGTTCACTGCGCAGCTGGTGTGCTGTGCATAATTACATCGTTATGGCGAGTAAGCCGCCTACCGTTCACTGCGCAACTGGTGTGCTGTGCATAATTACATCGTTATGGCGAGTACACCGCCTACCGTTCACTGCGCAACTGGTGTGCTGTGCATAATTACATCGTTATGGCGAGTACACCGACCATCATTCACTGCGCAGCTGGTGTGCTGTGCATAATTACATCGTTATGGCGAGTACACCGCCTACCGTTCACTGCGCAACTGGTGTGCTGTGCATAATTACATTGTTATGGCGAGTACACCGACCATCATTCACTGCGCAGCTGGTGTGCTGTGCATAATTACATCGTTATGGCGAGTACACCGACCATCATTCACTGCGCAGCTGGTGTGCTGTGCATAATTACATCGTTATGGCGAGTACACCGCCTACCATTCACTGCGCAGCTGGTGTGCTGTGCATAATTACATCGTTATGGCGAGTACACCGCCTACCGTTCACTGCGCAACTGGTGTGCTGTGCATAATTACATCGTTATGGCGAGTACACCGCCTACCGTTCACTGCGCAACTGGTGTGCTGTGCATAATTACACCGTTATGGCCAGGGGCGTAGCTACTATACCGCAAATACCGCAAATGCGGCATGCCCGGATCGTGTTGCCCCACTTACCTATATAATTTCAAGTCCCTTGTGGAACACGATGTGTCGTGGTGCTACCCACTTAATTGTGAGAAGCGTGATTCCCTAAGTGCGGGATGTGATGGTCCTTAGTGGATGTGGTGTCCCTTGTGGAAGATGTGATGCCCCTAGTTGAAAATGGGATGCCCTTTGTGGAAGGTGTGATGCCCTAGTGAAGGATGTGACGTCCCTACTGAAAGCTGTGATGCCCCTAGTGGAAGATGTGATGCCCCCTGTAGAATATGTGATGACCTAGTGGAAGATGTGATGCCCCTACTGGAAGCTGTGATGCCCCCACTGGAAGCTGTGATGCCCCTAGTGGAAGATGTGATGCCCCCAGTGGAAGTTGTGAGGCCCCTTGTAGAAGTTGTGATACCCCTAGTAGAATATTTGATGCCCTAGTGTAAAATATAATGCCCACACTGGAAGCTGTGATGCCCCCACTGGAAGATGTGATGACCCTGGTGGAAGATATGATGCCCATAGTGGAAAATGGGCTGCCCCTTATAGACGATGTCATGTCCTAGTGGAATATGTTAAGGCCCTGTTGGAAAATGTGATGCTCCTACTAGAAGACGCGATGCCTCTAGTGGAAGATGGGATGCCTCTACTGGAAGCTGTTATGCCCCTATTGGAAGATGTGATGTCCATACAGAAAGATGTAATGTCTCTATTGAAAGCTGTGATGTCCCTAGTGGAAGATGTAATTCCCCTAGTAGAATATGTGGCGGCCTGGTGGAAGATGTGATATCCCTACTGGTTGCTGTGATGCAACAAATGGAAGATGTGATGCCTCTTGTGGAAGATATGACGCCTCTTGTGGAAGATAGGATGCCTCTTGTGAACGATGTGATGCCCATACTTGAAGATGTGATGTCCCCAGTGGAAGATGTGATGCCTCTAGTGGAAGATGTGATGCTTCTACTGGAAGATGTGATATTCGTACTGGAAACGGTGATGCCCCTACGGAAAGATGCGATGCCTGTACTGAGATCTGTGAGCCCCTTTTGGAAGATGCGTTGCCTCTAGTTGAAGATGCCCCTGCCCCTGCCCCCTTGTAGAAGATGTGATGCCCCGAGTGGGAGATGTGATGCCATAATGGAAAATGTGATGCACGAAGCCGTAATGCCCTAGTGGAAGATGTGATGCATCTGCTGGAAGATGTGATGTCCTTATTGGAAAATATATGATGTCCCTACTACTATGTTACTACTATGTGATGCCCGGAATGGAAGATGTGATGCTTTTACTAGATTTAATGAAAGCCCAGCTTGAGTTGCTTGGGGGATCAAATAATTGTCGTGCTGCCCCATTTGTATCGCAGTAAAGTGAGTGTAACTAGAGGATAGTCAACCTGTTCAGTGGTTCACTCACCCGTTAACCCCTTAAAGGAAATAGTTCACCTTCAACATGGGATTTTAAACTGAAATAGCAGTTGTGTAACCCGTGTTGAGAAATCCTTATCTGCAACTTTTCTTGGCTGAAAAGACTCCAGCCGAAGATATTTGACTTCTTGGCGAAGGAATGCGGCGCATATATGATTATACCGTTCCGTCTGAGAGTGCCAGCACTGCTCTGAGCATGCGCAGACCAATAACGCACACCATAACATTAATAATGTACGACCTTCTGTCCTGAATTGGCGCGATGTAGGACCATTTTTGAAAGGACAAAAAGAAACTGTATTAAAAATATAATAAAATCGTGTTCTGAAAAAATTGCCGAAGGTGAACTATTTCCTTTAAAGCAAATAGTTCACCTTCAACATTAGTTTTAAACTGAAATAGCAGTTTTGTAGCCCGTGTTGGGAAACCCCTATCTGCAAGTTTGCTTGACTGAAAAGACTCCAGCCGAATATATTTGAGTTTTTGGCGAAGAAATGCGGTGCTGGCGAAAGAATGTTGTACTGGTTTTAGCCCGGGCAGAGGCTATACCATCAGCCAATCAGCTTGCAGCTGGTGCTAGCAAGCGAACGCCGGCCGCCGGTTGGCACATCTCCAATGCGAGTCTATCTTTACGCGACTACTTTCGAATCTGATTGGCTGAACCATGTTTTACATTCGCGTGACGTCAGGACTCTGACTCAGAGAGTATGCATATAGTTTTGCTAAACAATACAAATTTACGCCTTCTGTCCTGAATCGGCGCGATATAAGGCCATTTTTGACAATATTAAAATAAATTGTATGCAAAAATATAATCCAATCCTGTTGGGTAAAAAATGTCAAGGTGAACTATTTCCTTTAACACGCGCACCGACGGGGAGCGAATGTCTTGCCCCCTCCCCCCACCTCCTGAGGTTTTTCATGAATCACGGGAAAACGGTGACGCACAGCGCCGTTAAATTTGGCATTGTTGTTTAAGCATCAATTTCCCACATTGTGTACACTTGTCAACCTCAGGTCATCTCAGGTTAGGTCAAAATGTAACGTCAAGTGACCCCACCTCAAAGGAAGTTTTTGAAAGGTTATGTTCGTGCCAAGGCTACATTGTTTGACTGAGAGGTGTGAAACTCACAGGATTTAATTAGGTCATAAGTAGCTGCATAAGTACCATAAGTACCTACATACAGTACCTTATTTCGTCACCTCCTTAACCCTATTCCCTGCGGGCGGCCAGAATTACGTTAACCTGCGGGGGGCGGATTCTGCCCCCCCCCCCCCACCCCCCAGAGATCTCGAGAACCGCTCGGTCGATTTCGATGGGGAAAACTCCATTTTATTCATCATGACAAGATCTCTATTTTTAGACCCCGAAATTTTTGTTTTGTTCAAAAATGGGGGCCAGGGGCCGGGGGCAAAAAAGTCCGAAATTTGTGGGTGTTTTTTTTAAAGGTCGTTGCGGCCATGTGGCTCGACCAATGTTCATGCTCCAAACTGTTTTGAGCTTCAAATCTACTGGTCTTTAATATGTCAAAAGAAGAAGAAAAAAACGAAAGAAAAAATCATAGGCGTATTCAGGGAATGTAAAATGGGGGATTTTCTGAAGAAAAAAATGCGCAGTTCGTAATTGTTTGGGACATGAACGTCACATGTGGGCATTATATGCTGTAATTTGTTAAATTTGATATATTGCGCATAGGCGGATCCAGGAGAAAAAAAACATGGGGGCACCATGCGCGTAACGCTTTTATCATCTTACTAATTTGAAGTTGGACCTAATTTGAGAGTGGGTTTCGCCTCCCATTTTTTTATCCTGAGTGCGCCTCTGCCACCAAAGTATGTACAATACCAGTATCTATGATGCATATTGCATTGACCTTGCTTCTGACGTATTTATTGCACTGCAAACCACGATGGAAGTATGCGCCGCAAAACCGCATTCGCAACACCCTCCCCAAAACAGGAGCCTGGAACCGCCTCTGCTGGACCGATTTTTTCAAAATTTTAACACAACACGTGCCATTCAATTTTGGGAAAAGTCAAAAAGTTTCAGGACCCTAGGCCTAAGGGTTTAGAAGCAGCAAGTGCAAAACCACCAGGAGGGGCAGAATCTGCACCCGCAGGGAATAGGGTTAACCCTATTTGTAACAGGGGGACGAATTCCGCCCCCCCCCTTATGTTTTTCGAAGATATCTCCAGAACGGCTGGGAGCAGGCCCATGCAATTTCATGACTATTCCTAGAATTGAATTCCGCATTTGAAGTTTAAAAAAATGAGTTCTAACCTAAACAGAGGCGGTTCCAGGGCACGGTTTTGTGAGGGTTCGGCGGCGACATTTGGCGATAATACGGAAATGCTATCTTCACGGTTTCTTCCTAACTGCCTCAAGTATGAAGGAGTTACATCGGTTTACGGTGATTGCAACAAGTGCAAATTAGTTGATGTTAATGAAATATCATAAAAATTGCATGGCAGAGGCGGTTTCAGGGGCTTGAAAAGGGGGGTTTTCAGGAAGTATGCAATGCTTGGCGGGAAGCCAATAGAGCGATGTAAGGAGCATTTATAGCTATCAAGATGTAAAAGATAGCTTCCATTATTTGCATAATTTATTACATATAGAGTTGCAGGGGCGTGTTCAGGCACATGAAAAGGGGGGTGACTGGCATGGTGATGGCGATATGCCAGTGATTACGGCGCAATATACGGTTAACTTATAATGATATATGCACATATAATGTCAGAAGAGGGAATGCAATCATTTTTTTGCAGAGGCACGCTCAGGAATGGAAGAAAGGGGGTCATATTATTGCAAGGAAACTAAGATGCATGGGCCTACAATGACATACCATACTGCAGTTTTCGGATGAAACACGCTCCACATGGTACTCTCTGAACGAATATCAGATAATAGGCGAGTCCAGGTAGGGTAAAAAGGGGGGTAAGCAATGTGAATTGAAGTTGTTAGTGAAATAGTCACTGTTGACTAGTTAGTATCATAATAACGGATAATATACTTATCAAAAGGTCTTGTGCCTCCCCAGTTTGGATCCTGGACACGCCTATGATGAAGTACAATATGTAAAAAGGAACAATCTACGATCAGTAACTTATTTATAGTGCTGGGTACAACATGCCTGCGGTTAATATTTTCCCCCTATTTGACCTCCCTTGTTCACTAACCTGGTACCGCCTATGGCAAAAAAAAAATGATTTATAACTGTTTTGTCTAATGTCACAATACCCTACCATTTCATTTATCAAAACAACAACATAAAAAATAGTTGCATTTACTTCACCCCTATATTGAGTGACCTGCACACGCCTATGATTTTTGCATTTTCAAAAGACATCGCCATTTATTAATCTCCAATTCAATCTCTATCGAATCCCATTGGTTCTGTTAAAATCGGTTGATAAACATGACAGCTGTGTTGGATCACATATACCACTAAAATTGGTAGTTTTTGCCCCTCTGTTGCCCCCTATAAAAATTTAGACTTTATTTTTTAGAAATGTAGATCGTGTTGAGGGGAACCAAACGCCGTTTCATTTGTTAAAATCGGACGGGTAAATCTCGAGATCTCCGGGGTGCGGAATCCCCCCCCCCCTGTTACAAATAGGGGTAGCCAGGAGCCTGTTACAAATAGGGAAATATTGACATTTTCCCACATACAAAAAAAATGGAGTTATTACTTGAAATCGACAGACGAGACCAAAATAATTGTAAATTGATCACATTTTGCATATAAACATTCATACCGAAAGATATTTCAAGTTAAAATTGATAAGCGTTCCACGCTTTTAACGACCGGTACCTACTATCAAGTACTTGGTAACGAATTACGATCCCCACCAAATCCGGTATTGCTTTTTGACAAAATGGTATGCAAAATATGTCTTGCACTCTGTCTATTATGATTATGTGCCCTGCTATCCTTAACAATCAACTAACATTTATTCTTTAAAAAAATATATAAAAATTAGTAGTTAACTTATGCACCCAACGACGGCCTAGTTAGTGGCTGCGACCCTCAATTTGGGAAAACAATCGTCATAATGGTTCATTTATTTTTAACATTGGGAGTTTTGTATAGTTGTCTCTGGCTGTATATAATACGATGCTTTAGCTTTTCAATAAAAATAACCACTTTTTCCAAAACAATCAACAAACAATCGAAAAAGTGGCAATGAAATCGGAAGTTCATTTACTCACCCAACGGCGACCTATTTAGTGTCGGCGATTTGTTTCAGGGACATTTTCACTCTGCTTTCAAATGAAAGAAAAGCGCCAGATATGTCACGAGACGGATCCTTCATATAGAGAAGGATCATACCGTTCGTCACCATATATAAGTACATATATTTCAATTTCCCAAATTGTAATTATTGAAATATAAGGAAGTTGTTATTTCACTTTTAAATTGAGACGCGATCAATTCGATACCATAATGTGTCATGAGACAATGCAAAAAAAAAATTAAAGGGTCAATATTTCCATTTAGCCCTTGCTAGTGCAGGGGGGTGTGCCTCCCCCCCCCCCCCCCTTGGTGTTTCGGGAATAACTCGCGTAGTTATCAACCGATTGCGATGAAACGTTCCGTACCTTACTGTGACGTATTGTAAACATACCGTAGTTGCGTGCTGTATATAGACCGTAGGTACCCTGCCATCTAGGGGCAGACAGGTAAAGGTGTGACCTTGGAGCAGGGGGGTTGGTTGTGTACGTAGCGTGGAGTGGCCATCTTGTAGACCTGGAATATACCTTGTTGTGATCTAGAGACCGAGTGTTCAGTAGAGACTGTGGTGAACTAACCAACACGTTACATGGTGTCAGAAACTCGAACCCATTTGAAAGATGAATCCGTCATTTCGCCCTCCAAGTGAGTTAAATGTGGAACCTGGCCACCGAGTGGCGGCAATGGCGCCGGGATTGGTCGTATTATGCGACGGCATCAGAGCTGTCTGCCAAACCGCCGCCGGTGCAAGTGGCTGTGTTTTTTAACTGTGCGGGGCGAGGCGCGCAAGAAGTCGCCTCCCATTTCACGGAATGGAGAGAGGAGCACGGACTGGCAGCGCTGCTTGAGCAGTTCGAGACCTTTTGTATCCCGAGGCAAAACGTGATCTTGGAACGATACTACTTCTATAATCGAAGCCAGCAGCCTGGAGAGTCTGTGGCCCAGTTTGTGTCTGGACTGCGGTCCCTCGCTGCGACATGTGAGTTTCCAGATGAGGAAAACATGTTAAGGGACCGGGTCGCCATGGGCGTGCGAGATCCCCGGGTCCAACAGGCTTTACTCAAAAGGTCAGACTTGACCCTGCCTAAGGCCCTGGACATTGCCTTGGCTGAAGAGGCAGCAGGTCGTGATGTCAAAGTGATGGGTGGGCAGGAACAGCAGCCCACTTTTGCTGCAGTGTCAGAAGGTTGTGCCGCTGTCGTGGGTGGTACTTCCCGGCAGTGCAAGTTTTGTGGACGTTCCCATGTGATGAACAGGCAGATGTGCCCCGCGTGGGGAAAACAGTGTATCGCATGTGGTAGTGCCAATCATTTTGCAAGAAGTGAGGTTTGTCGCGAACAGACTGACCGCCCTACCGGCGGACAGGCAGGTTCTACCGGCCGACAGGCAGCGCGCCCTGCCGGTGGACGGTCGGGACGGCCGCCGCCGTCTGGTCAGTGGCAGCGGGAGCAGACCAGGTGGGGCAGACCAGGCCAGCACCTGACTGCTGCCGTCCAGTCACAGTCGTCGGGAGCCCCAGACGAAGATGGGACTCCAGCTTCAGAGCACGACATCATGACGTCTGTGTGTGACGGCTTTCCAAGTAAGGCTCATAAAACACTGTACACGAGGGCGGGACAGCCAGTGACATTTCTGATCGACTCGGGCGCGGAGTGTGATGTCATTCCCCGTGCTGAGTATGTACGCATCACCGGGGATGACCGAGGGGCTCGCCTCAAGCCATGCTCCACAGCGTTGAGGATGTATGACGGTGGTTTGGTGTACAGCGATGGGAAGGTCGAACTAGACTTACGTAACTCAGTGTCAGCGCGCCGATGTGTATTGCAATGCAAAGTTGTGAAAGGGGCCATCGCACCTATCCTGAGCTTGAAAACCTCCTTGCGGCTGGACCTCCTTGAAGTAAAGGACTGCGACCCATTAGATTATGTGTATCTCCCCTCGCAGTGCCATGTGACCCCTGAGGGATCCTCATGTGAACAGCCGTCCGCTCTCACTGGGTCAGCCACTCACCCTCCTGACAGTCGGTCCCGGATTTTAGAGCAGTATCAGGATGTCTTTGACACACAGAGAGTGGGCCTGGTGGCAGACAATTATGAGATTGTCACCGATCCGACCGCTGTACCGGTTGTTGATGCGCCCCGCCGAGTTCGGATCCACGTCAGGGACAAACTAAAAAAGAAACTGGACGAGCTCGAAGCTCTGGGCGTCGTCTCCCCCATCGTCGAACCCACCGAGTGGGTTTCGCATCCGGTTATCGTGGATAAGCCGTCTGGAGATATCAGACTGTGCATTGATCCCCGCCACCTGAACAAGGCGGTACGTCGACAGCACTATCCGACGCCGACAGTGGACGAGGTTACGACACGTCTGACCGGTGCTAAAGTGTACAGTGTGGTAGACGCGGCGAATGCTTTCTGGCAAATTGGGCTTTCCGAAGCGTCGGCACGTCTGTGCTGCTTCCATACTCCCTTCGGGAGGTATGTCTGGAACCGGCTGCCCTACGGGGTCAAATCCAGCCCAGAAATCTGGCAGAGGACCATGCATGACCTTGTCAGTGGCCTGCAGGGTGTCGAGGTCATTGCCGATGACGCGGTCATCTTCGGCCGGGGAGAGTCGCTCGCGGAGGCCGAGCGAGATCATGACCTGAATCTGAGAGCGTTCCTCGATCGCGCTCGTGCTAGGAACCTAGTCCTGAACCCAGTAAAGTTCCGGTATAAGGTACCCGAGATCAAGTGGATGGGACATGTACTGACGTCCGACGGCGGAATGCAACCGGACCCGGTAAAGGTAGTAGCTGTGCAGGAGTATCCAGCTCCCACCGATGTGGCTAGTCTGAAGAGGTTCTTGGGAATGGTCAGTTTTTTTGTCGCGTTACATCCCGAACGTCTCAAACCTGCTCGCTCCTCTCCGCGCATTAACGCAGTCTCGCAACGCGTGGGCATGGTCTCATGTGTGTCAAGACGCATTTGACGAGGTAAAGCGGTTACTGACTACTGCGCCGGTTCTGAAGTTTTACAATCCAAGGGCAGAAGCGACAGTTCAGTGCGATGCGTCCAGCTTTGGTCTCGGTGCAGTTCTGTTACAGGATGGACACCCTATCACGTACTGCTCACGGTCACTCACGTCGTGTGAAGTAGCATATTCCCAGTTGGAAAAAGAGCTTCTCGCGATCACATTTGCCATGACACGCCTGGATCAATATGTGTATGGTCGGCACGTGACGGTGGAGACGGACCACAAACCCCTTGTGGCGATTGTCGCCAAACCACTGTGTGATGCCCCCCTGCGTCTTCAACGCATGATTCTGCAGCTTCAGAGATACGATTTTGACCTCGTCTATCGGCCTGGGTCACAGGTCCCCGTCGCCGATGCACTCAGCAGAGCTCCGCTTAACAAGTTGCAGGCGGCATTTGCGACGGAGATCTCGTCACTTCGGCTGATTGATGGAATATCCGTGTCTCCACAGCGGCTGGAGGTGATCCAGGCGACTACGAGTTCTGATCCCGTTCTCACCGCGGTCATTCGACAGCTACAGACGGGCTGGCCGGAACATAGACGCCGCCTACCGGACAGCCTGCGGCAGTTCCATGCTTTCCGTGAGGAACTGACCGCCCAAGACGGGTTACTGTATAAGGGGCGGTGTCTCGTGATCCCAACCTCCTTGCAACGTGATATCGTTGCTCGCCTGCACAGCACGCACATAGGAGTTGCGTCCATTCTCAGGCTGGCGCGCCAAAATGTGTTCTGGGTTGGCATGTCCAGCATGATCAGAGAAGCGATCCTCCGGTGTCCTGTGTGCCTGGCGTATCGGCCCTCGCAGGCGGCTGAGCCTCTCCTGCCGCATGAGATTCCGAGCCGGCCATGGGAAAAGGTGGCCATAGATTTGTTTGAGTTGCGTGGCTCCACCTATCTTCTGCTGGTGGATTACTACACCAATTTTGTAGAGATTGAACCCCTTGCACGTTATACGGCGGCCCATGTGATATCGGCCTTAACCTGCCAGTTTGCTCGGTATGGCCTGCCCGAGACACTGGTTAGTGACAATGGGCCCCCGTTCAGTAGTGACGTGTTCCGTGCCTTCGTCATTGCTCTCGATATCCGGCACACGACTTCTAGCCCGAGATATCCTCAGTCCAACGGGAAGGTCGAGAACTCAGTCAAAACTGTGAAAAGTCTGATGAACAAAGCTCTCGCTGACGGCAAAAATCCCCTCTGGGCATTGATGATGTGGCGGAATGCTCCAAGTGAAGGGATGACCGTCTCTCCTGCGCAGAAATTGTTTGGGCGGGCCTGTCGCACGTTCTTACCGACGCGTCGGTCCAACCTGCTCCCGTGCTACCCCACGGCAGTGCCAGAGATTCTGGCGCGACAGAAAGCCCGTCAGGCCTCGTACCATGATCGGAAGGCCAGACCTTTACTTCCATTGGTTCTCGGCCAGTCAGTACGGATGCGGCTTCCGGGCCAGGAAACGTGGTCCCCTGGTGTGTGTGTCCGAACAGCGGGCCCTCGCTCGTATTGGGTGCGTGTTGGGGGAGTCCTGTACCGCCGTAATCGCCGGCAGCTTCTGAGCACGACAGAACCTCTGCCCCCGCCGTTAGTCCCAGAACCACTCCTTCCACCCGCTCGGCCGGTGTCTGTGGAGGTCTCTCCAGAAGCAGGTGGCGAGGGTCCGGTGCCGGTGTCCCCGCCATGGTCCCCGCTAGGTGTTCTGCGGTCTCCTTCTCGCACCCCTCTCCAGAGACCACAGCCGGCCTCACCCCCCGAACCCGGGTCAGTGCCTGTTGATACTAGCGGGCCTCCATCACGTCCGTCTATCCCTATCCGCAGATCAGAGCGAACCGGCCGCCCCCCGCGTTATCTAGCTGATTATGTGCCGCGTTAGGTCATAGCGGTCCGTGTGCTACAGAGCGTGGTAATCATAGGTAGGTGACTTCTGTTGCCGTGTGTTTGTTCGTTTGCCTTGTTCTCAACCCTATGTTCGCACTTAAGCTGAGAATGTTCGTTGGTTGTAGTGTGGTACACTGATACATGGCCTCAGGCTGTGCGATGTCCATGTCGGCGTCTGTTCGTTGTCGTTACAGAAGAGGAGATGTGACGTATTGTAAACATACCGTAGTTGCGTGCTGTATATAGACCGTAGGTACCCTGCCATCTAGGGGCAGACAGGTAAAGGTGTGACCTTGGAGCAGGGGGGTTGGTTGTGTACGTAGCGTGGAGTGGCCATCTTGTAGACCTGGAATATACCTTGTTGTGATCTAGAGACCGAGTGTTCAGTAGAGACTGTGGTGAACTAACCAACACGTTACACCTACTTCTGAACAATTTGACACATACTCGAAAAGTTTTAAACTTCTACTCTCCATGACCTGTGACCTATGACCTGTTTTGCAAGGTCATGTCAGGCGCAACTGGCGTCCCGTAGTATCGATGTTTGTAACTTGTGCAGTTCCGAGTGTTTGTTGCTCAGGACAGTGGCGGATCCAGGATTTCTAAGGCAAGGGGCTTCAGGCCCGAGGGCGGCATATTTCCTCGGTAACAGGGGCGGCATGGTCCAGAGGGGCGGCAATCCAATAAGTCAATTAAACGGGTCAAATATGCCTCTTCCTTAAAGGAAATAGTTCACCTTCAACATGAGATTTTGAACTGAAATAGCAGTTTTGTAGCCCGTGTTGAGAAATCCTTATCTGCAACTTGTCTTGGCTGAAAAGACTCTCCAGCCGAAGATATTTGACTTTTTGGCGAAGGAATGCGGCGCATATATGATATACCGTACCGTCTGAGAGTGCCAGCACTGGTCTGAGCATGCACAGACCAATAACGCACACCATAACATTAATAATTTACGACCTTCTGTCCTGAATTGGCGCGATGTAGGACCATTTTTGAAAAGAAAAAAAGAAACTGTATTAAAAAATATAATAAAATCGTGTTCTGAAAAATGTTCCGAAGGTGAACTATTTCCTTTAAAGGTTCACCTTCGGAACATTTTTTTCAGAACACGATTTTATTATATTTTTAATACATTTTCTTTTTTTCTTTTCAACAATGGTCCTACATCGCGCCAATTCAGGACAGAAGGTCGTAAATTAATAATTTGATGGTGTGCGTTATTGGTATGCGCATGCTCCCTGGCAGTGCTGGCACTCTCAGACGGTATACGGTGCATCATATATGCGCCGCATTCCTTCGTCAAAAAGTCAAATATCTTCGGCTGGAGTCTTTTCAGCCAAGAAAAGTTGCAGATAAGGATTTCTCAACACGGGCTACAAAACTGCTATTTCAGTTCAAAACCCCATGTTGAAGGTGAACTATTTCCTTTAACCCTATTTGTAACAGGCTCCTGGCTACCCCTATTTGTAACAGGGGGGGGGGGGGGCGGATTCCGCCCCCCAGAGATCTCGAGATCTACACGTCCGATTTTCAAAAATAAAACGGTGTTTGGTTCCTCTCAACACGATCTACATTTCTAAGTAAAAAAAAATCCAAATTTTTGATAGGGGGGCAACAGGGGGGCAAAAACTACAAATTTTAGTGGTATTTTTGATCCAACATAGCTTTCATGTTTATCGACCGATTTTAGCACAACTAATAGGAATCGATAGAGATTGAATTGGAAATTGATATATGACGGTAACGTTTGAAAATTCCAAAATCATAGGCGTGGGCAGGTCACTCAATATGGGGGTGAAGTAAATGCGTAATAAAACCATTTTTTATGTGTTTTTATAAATGAAATGATATGCGATTGTGACATTAGACAAAACAGTTATACATCATATTTTTGCCATCGGCGGTACCAGGTTAGTGAAAAAGAAAGGTAAATTGGGAAAAAATATTAACCGCAGACAAGTTGCTACCCAGCACTATAAATATGTTACTGATCGTAGATAGTTCCTTTTTGCATGTTGTACTTCATCATAGGCGTATCCAGGATCCAAACTGGGGCGGCGCAAGGCATTTTAAAAAGTATATTATCCGCTATTATGATACTAACTAGTCAACAGTGACTATTTCATTAACAACTTCAATTGACATTGCTTACCCCACTTTTTACCCAACGTGGACGCACCTATTATCTTATAATCGTTCGTAGAGTAGCCTGTAGTGTGTGTTTCATCCGAAAACTGCAGTATGTTATGTCATTGTACGCCCATGCCTCTTAGTTTCCTTGCAATAATATGACCCCTTTCCTTCCATTCCTGAGCGCGCCTCTGCCAAAAATGACTTTATTCTCTTTTCTGGCCTCATATGTGCATATATCATTATAAGTTTAAACGTCTATTGCGCCGTTATCGCTGGCATATCGTCATCTCTATGCCAGTCACCCCCCTTTTCATGTTCCTGAACACGCCCTGAAACTCTATATGTAATAAATTATGCAAATAATGGAAGCAGAAGCTATATTTTACATCTTGATAGCTATAAATGCCCCTTACATCGCTTTATTGGCTTCCCGCCAAGCATTGAATACTTCCTGGAAACCCCCCTTTTTCAAGCCCCTGAAACCGCCTCTGCCATGCAATTTTTATGATATTTCATTAACATCAACTAATTTGCACTTGTTGCAATCACTGTAAACAGATGTAACTCATTTATACTTGATGCAGTTAGGAAGAAACCGTGAAGATCGCATTTCCGTATTATCGCCAAATGTCGCCTCCGAACCCACCCAAAACTGGGCCCTGGAACCGTTTCTGTTCAGGTTAAGAACTAAAAATTTTGACTCCAAATGCGGTATTCAATTCTATGAAAATTCCGAAAATTTCATGGGCCTGCTCCCAGCCGTTCTGGAGATATCTGCGAAAAACATGAGGGGGGGGCGGAATCCGCCCCCCCTGCTTGTTACAAATAGGGTTAACCCGCGCCCGGGGGGGGGGGGGGGGGGGGGGGCAGTATCTGCCTCCTCCCAGACTTTCTCAGTATCTTAAAAACTATTATAGATATTGACGTGAAACGTTCCGTACCTTATGTTGCATCCATTTTACGTCTTCTCTCAACATGTCAGTTGGGCAAACTACAGAAGCGATAAAAAATAGATCAATCAATTTGTAGATTTTGGTATGCACATATTTGGGCATACATGCAGTATCAAACTGTGAGGCCTGTCATTAGGACAATTCGGAGCAACATACGCATACTCGGAGGTTAAAAGTGTCGGAGGAACATGTCCATCAATATATCGAACGCTACAGCGCCTTCGGCGCCGGCAAAATCCTTTGCAAGAACGTCGTCGCGGCGCCTTCGGCGCCGCGGTGCCCGAGGGCGCCGTTTTCTAAGGCAGGGGCTTCAAGCCCCCACGCCCCCCCCCCCCTGGATCCGCTACTGGCTCAGGACCACATTCACAGGTGTTAACAGGTAACATTTATGGTTTCCGCTGATATCGTGACCTCAGGTGACCCTTTCAGACGTCAGCCGAGGTCAATGACCTCCGATACCTGATATATTTTGTTTGGGCTCTGGCAGTTTCTGGGGCATTTTGTGACGCTGATTTCAAATTTGACATCCATTTTACATTATATGTTCCACTGGGGTCATGCACTTTAACAGGTGAACCGAGGTCACTGACCTATGATGACCTGAGATGACTTTTTTGGATTTTGGTAGTGGACATTATGTGACGCTGATTCAAATTTGGCACCTATTGTGCATAATGATATGTTCATTCACGGTTCTAGCTCGATTAGAGTCCCAATCTCTAGGCATTAACGATTTGGATGGCATCCGGGTCATTGACATGACCTCAGAAGTCACCTAATGACCCATGCCCTTAAAATCGGGCATCAACGGCCAGGGGCCCGGGAACAGGGGGGCAGCGGGGGCGCTTGCCCCCCCCCCCCAACATCTGGACCGGGGGGCGGTGCCCCCCCCCCCCCCCCTCCCAACTTTGGCGAGCAGAAGTTTTCCTAAAAATGAGCTCTGATGAAGCTCTGATCATCAGGAAAAATTAACAATTTATCGTACGAATTCCCTTTGCAGTGCAGTCAAAATCCAGCTATCTAGTGTCAAAAACTGGAAAATTTCGCGCCGCTTCGCGGCATGAACAAGTTTCGCAATTGCTTATACAAAATTTGGAAAATGGTAAAAATAGTTTCATTAATTAAGTGGCTGTCAGAGGCGGTTATTGCTGGCCCCAGGGCTCATTCTCTTAATAAAATATTCACTTTTAAGTTTCAAACAGGCTCAATGTTTAGATACTTTGCCGAGTTCCGAAAAGGCGACGCGAACGCAAAGACAAGGAGATCGGCACCCGGAGAGCTGCTCCAGCAGTGCACAATTTGCTGGACCGAAGAGGGTAATAGTGGAAACAGGCCAGGATCATCTTCCCAAGCCATCTCATCTCACGGTCTGGTACTAATATTAAAGGGCTTCAGGGCCGGGAACAGGGGGCAGCGGGGGCGCTTGCCCCCCCCCCCCCCCAACATCTAGACCGGGGGGAGGGGGCGGCCCCCAACTTTGGCGAGCAGAAGTTTCCCTAAAAATGAGCTTTCAATTTTCTTCACAAAAAGTTATTAAAATTGAAAGTTGTATAAAATATGTCACTTTCATTTTTTACTTTTATTTTATAGCATGTCATAAGTATTATTATTATATAGCTTTGCCTTTATAATAGCATCGTATACCTTTCTTTTCCTTCCCTTTTCCTTTTTCCATAAATGTTCTATGAGATATAATGGAAAACTTTAGTAGCAGTACATTTGGGGGTAGTTGTCTGCTTGGCGCGTCGTCGTTAAAATGACTCACTGATGCAGTGGCGGATCTACGGTTGGGCCAAAATGGGCAATTGCCCCCCCCCCCCAACCGCCTGAATCGGCGCAAAATTGACACATTTCCTGATGTAGAAGAAAATAGAAGGAACTTTTATCAAGGAAGGTTTGCTTTAAATCAGCTATCAATGCATAAGCAAGCGAAATCCCGATGAGTTTTCAGAATTATGTGACTTTTTTTGGAATTTGCCCCCGCCCCCCCAAACTCCCGTTCTGGATCCGCTACTGCACGGACGGCGATAAACATCTGCTGCATTTTTAAAATAAGTTTATCACACGTCAACGTTACGGATGTGATCAAACTGGCGTGCGGCCCTCTACCTATCCTCGCTGTCTGCCGACGGGGCGGCAATCGCAAGCAATATTTATCGTAAATGTCGTAGGTTACCGTGATACGCGATGAAGCGGTAGGTGCATTTTTATTATCAGACGTATTTTATCAGACTTAAAAGTATTTTATCAGACGACAGGCGGGTTTACAAAGGAAACGGGGGGTGGCCATGACCACCACTTTTTCATATTTTTTATTTTTATGTTAACCCGCGTCGTGCCGCGTCGTGCCATTTAGACGCCCACCCCCCCCTAAGGGTGTTTACCCCCCCCCCACCTAAAGTTTTTCGAGGATAGCGAAAAAACGGCGGCGCGCCGTTTTTGCCGTTTCAAAACGGCGCACGGCGCACAGCGCCAAAGTTTCAAAAACGGCACACGGCGCACAGCGCCGCCGTTTAAAAAAAACGGCGCACGGCGCACAGCGCCACCGTTTCAGCCACTGTTTTTGGCACTCCTGTTCGGGCATCAATTATCCACATTGTGTGCAATTCTTGACCACGGGTCATCTCAGGTCAGGTCACGTGACCACACCTCCAAATAAGTTTGCGATCGTACCACAGCCACAGTTTTTGGCCGATCGGTTTCAAACTTACAGGATTCATAAGGTCATAGGTACCTACAATTCGAATATCTAAGATTTTGAATATCGGTGACCGAAGTTCGCCGGTCGGATCAATTTCGTGACCTCCCATTATAAGTCAATGGGGAAATATTACAATTTTCCTATTCCGAGGATACGCAAATCAGTCCAATTCATTCTGGATCATGTTATATGCTATTATTGATGATCCAGGTTCAATTTTTGTTCAGTACAACATGATATATACAGGGTCAGCCGAGGTCAGCTGAGGTCACCAACACTTTTGTGTCAATAACTCTCGATAGAATTAATACAATGAAGTGAAACCGGCATAAATGTGTTTGTCTCGTCGATACACGTTTCCCAATATGCAACATGACCTACTTGGGTCGCCACTTGACCTTGACCTGAGGTCAAAGTCTAAGTTGACCTAAACTGGTCCCAAATGAAAGTGATTCCAAACGCTTTGACGAGACAAACATGTCATCAAAATTATTGCCGTGTCTTTATTAGGTAAACAGTTATTTGCGAACGTTTTGCCAAAAAATAGCCCTTTTGACATTTGATGACCTCTGGAGCTCAAACATTTGATCCTGATATAAAAGTCGATGACTTGTTATGATTGAATATTTCAAGAGCTTTCGATTGTTTATTTTCGTTTGTTCCTAGCTATCATAGTTCCCGAGATATTTGGGGGTTCCTGGAGCGATGCCCTAAAACTGGTAAATCTGACCTTGATGGACCTCTGGTGACCTCAATATTGACCTGAACCAAAAAATGTAGAAATAGTTTCAAAGATATTTTTGATGAGCTTTCGAACCGTGTTTTCGGTTTTCCAATGAGGAAAATTTGACAACGAAAGGTGCACCAAGAAAAAGTGAGATGCCAAAACCAAATATTTGGTTTCGCCCCCCCCCCCCCCCCCCAACTTTAAAATCGTTCCCGGGCCCCTGTCAACGGCTTACTCTCATCACAAGTAACACGCTCGTTTTTGTAATCGAAGCCCCAGCCCAATTAGGGGCGAACGCCAGGGGGAGGGGAGGGGGGTCATACCCCCTGCACGTTCACGTAGGTATCGGACTGGCGAGGGTTAATATAAGTATATAATATAGACAGGGCACAATGCAAACCCGTATAAATCCATAGGGAATGGCTAAATTTGACCAGTTTTCACCAGATCAACCATCTTGTGCCAAATACAAAGATCCACGTCACATTTTTGTTCTTTGACCTCTACGAGGTCAACTCAGGTGACCCTGAGTTCACGTTTGGGTTTTATTTAATAACTTTACCAAATCAAAGTAGAGCAATTATATTTTCACCATTGTGTCTGGCTTGTCGAGACGCATCGATGTATGTACAACTTGACCTAAAAACTGACCTGACCTTGACCTGACCCCAGGTCAGGTCATTTTTGTATATGACCTAACTAGGCCACCTGCTATACCATTCGATGCGTCTTGACGAGAAAACACAATAATGAAAACGGTATTACTTAATCATGCTCCTGTCAAAAGATATTCCTGAAAACAAATATCTTAATATTGACCTGACCTAAAAATGACCAAGTTTTCCATAGAGCATGTTTCGAGCTATCTATAAGGCTTTATTTCCGCTTGTCGCTACGTTGCATGGTTTTCGAGATCTTAGGGGAGGGGTATCAGACCCCCGTCGGTTTGAAGTTGTCGCGGACCCCGTCGGTGCGCGTGTTAACACATGAACATTGTTAAAGAAAAGGTAATTATTGATGACCCAGGTACAATTTTAGTTCAACGGTCCCTACCAGATCAGCTGAGGTCATGTCAGGTCACCGGTGTTTTTGTGCCAATAACTTCTGACAGACAAAGGTATGCAACTGATACTGTTGTGCGCATCTTGTCGAGATGCGCCTCCCATTATGCAACATGAACTACCTAGGTCACCACATGACCTTGACCTGTGGTCAAATTTTGCATTTGACCTAACCCGGTTGCGACAGGTATGGTTGAACACGCCTTGACGTGACAAACACGATAACATTCAAATAATTGTCATATCGTTATTGAAACCCGGTTTTGAAGACGATATTTCCTTTATTGATGACGCATTCAATATTATATATATATATATATATATATATATATATATATATATATATATATATATATATATATATATATATATATACATATCCATATCCATATCCATATCCATATCTATATCTATATCTATATCTATATCTATATCTATATCTATATCTATATATATATATATATATATATATATATATATATATATATATATATATATATATATATATATATATATATATATATATATATATATATATATATATATATATATATATATATATATATTACAGTACCCTTCAAAAAAAAATCCCTAGTGATGCCCCTTCACCTGTTGATGCCCCCACTTCGTGATGCCCCTGTCGGAAAATGCGGTATGCTCGAAAAAATCTCCTGGCTACGCCCCTGGTTATGGCGAGTACACCGCCTACCGTTCACTGCGCAGCTGGTGTGCTGTGCATAATTACATCGTTATGGCGAGTACACCGCCTACCGTTCACTGCGCAACTGGTGTGCTGTGCATAATTACATCGTTATGGCGAGTAAACCGCCTACCGTTCACTGCGCAACTGGTGTGCTGTGCATAATTACATCGTTATGGCGAGTACACCGCCTACCGTTCACTGCGCAACTGGTGTGCTGTGCATAATTACATCGTTATGGCGAGTAAACCGCCTACCGTTCACTGCGCAACTGGTGTGCTGTGCATAATTACATCGTTATGGCGAGTACACCGCCTACCGTTCACTGCGCAACTGGTGTGCTGTGCATAATTACATCGTTATGGCGAGTACACCGCCTACCGTTCACTGCGCAACTGGTGTGCTGTGCATAATTACATCGTTATGGCGAGTACACCGC
>JAXIVJ010014491.1:0-2500 GCA_036785665.1 Chirona hameri | reverse complement strand
TATGTATATGTATATGTATATGTATATGTATATGTATATGTATATGTATATGTATATGTATATGTATATGTATATGTATATGTATATGTATATGTATATGTATATGTATATGTATATGTATATGTATATGTATATGTATATGTATATGTATATGTATATGTATACGTATATGTATATGTATATGTATATGTATATGTATATGTATATGTATATGTATATGTATATGTATATGTATATGTATATGTATCTGTATGCGCGCGTGCGCGTGCGCGTGCGCGTGCCTGTGTGTCTGTGTGTCTGTGTGTCTGTGTGTCTGTGTGTCTGTGTGTCTGTGTGTCTGTGTGTCTGTGTGTCTGTGTGTCTGTGTGTCTGTGTGTCTGTGTGTCTGTGTGTCTGTGTGTCTGTGTGTCTGTGTGTCTGTGTGTCTGTGTGTCTGTGTGTCTGTGTGTCTGTGTGTCTGTGTGTCTGTGTGTCTGTGTGTCTGTGTGTCTGTGTGTCTGTGTGTCTGTGTGTCTGTGTGTCTGTGTGTCTGTGTGTCTGTGTGTCTGTGTGTCTGTGTGTCTGTGTGTCTGTGTGTCTGTGTGTCTGTGTGTCTGTGTGTCTGTGTGTCTGTGTGTCTGTGTGTCTGTGTGTCTGTGTGTCTGTGTGTCTGTGTGTCTGTGTGTCTGTGTGTGTGCGTGCGTGTGTGTGTGTGTGTGTGTGTGTGTGTGTGTGTGTGTGTGTGTGTGTGTGTGTGTGTGTGTGTGTGTGTGTGTGTGTGTGTGTGTGTGTGTGTGTGTGTGTGTGTGTGTGTGTGTGTGTGTGTGTGTGTGTGTGTGTGTGTGTGTGTGTGTGTGTGTGTGTGTGTGTGTGTGTGTGTGTGTGTGTGTGTGTGTGTGTGTGTGTGTGTGTGTGTGTGTGTGTGTGTGTGTGTGTGTGTGTGTGTGTGTGTGTGTGTGTGTGTGTGTGTGTGTGTGTGTGTGTGTGTGTGTGTGTGTGTGTGTGTGTGTGTGTGTGTGTGTGTGTGTGTGTGTGTGTGTGTGTGTGTGTGTGTGTGTGTGTGTGTGTGTGTGTGTGTGTGTGTGTGTGTGTGTGTGTGTGTGTGTGTGTGTGTGTGTGTGTGTGTGTGTGTGTGTGTGTGTGTGTGTGTGTGTGTGTGTGTGTGTGTGTGTGTGTGTGTGTGTGTGTGTGTGTGTGTGTGTGTGTGTGTGTGTGTGTGTGTGTGTGTGTGTGTGTGTGTGTGTGTGTGTGTGTGTGTGTGTGTGTGTGTGTGTGTGTGTGTGTGTGTGTGTGTGTGTGTGTGTGTGTGTGTGTGTGTGTGTGTGTGTGTGTGTGTGTGTGTGTGTGTGTGTGTGTGTGTGTGTGTGTGTGTGTGTGTACATAACGAAGTTCAACAAATCAATAGACAATGACAATGGTGATTGGATTAGCCGCCAGTCCTTGGACTTGGCACACAAAGCAGTAGGTATGTTTGAATGGCTATGTTTTAGTGGGTGCTGGATATACACCACATTCCGTACTGGAATTGCAAAACAGCGATTGGACTGAATTGGACAGTCCCGACGTAACTGAACTCTGAACTCAGGCCATCGAATGCACCATCCAATGGTAGGACCTAGGGTTCAAGCAACAATCCTTGGTTACCGAAAAACGCTGATACCAAACCTATTCTAAGAAAAGATTCAGACAACATACATAGGAGATACTGAAAACTGAGTGAATATGCGTATGAATAAAACGACAGCTACGACACCTGACGCTTTATCCACCAGTCAATCGCTTCAGCCCGTGACAAAAATATTACTTATTCACTTATTCCAATATTACATATCGTTACCCTGTCCGACTCACAGAACCCTTGGTCCAGATGTCCCCCCGTGCGACTCACGGTACCCTTGCCCCTTGGTACAGATGAACCCCGTGCGACTCACAGTGCCCTTGGTCCAGATGTCCCCCTGTGCGACACACGGTACCAGCCTTGGAATTTGGGTCATTTTCTGGACTTTTTGGGTCCAAAGAATTTTGCTCTCTTCATATTTGTTCAGGAAATTTGCTCTCTTTTCGCCTGATCTTACCGACATTGTAGTTAAAATATATTTAATGTTTCCTCACAAGCATTTAATATCGATTACAAATCAGGATTGTTTACTTTCCAAGTAAAATAATTAAAACAAAAATGAAAATCTTAACTTGCCTGACAATACAATTGTACTCTCCACCTATGGATTTTTACTCTCCGGGACCAGGTCATGAAATAAAAAATCAAACACTGCACGGTACCCTTGGTACAGATGAACCCCCGTGCGACTCACAGTGCCCTTGGTCCAGATGAACCCCCTGCGACTCACAGTGCCTTTGGTCCAGATGTTACGCAGCAGCGGCAGGTGTTCGGCGGTGAGGTCGCGGATGGAGCGCAGGCCGCGCCGGTGCACCAGCGCCTGCAGGTAGAGCGACTCGAGGCTCTCGCCGTCCCACTTGAGATCGGGCACCATCACGAAGCCGGTCTCCGGGTCGGCGATAC
>JAXIVJ010014490.1:0-34249 GCA_036785665.1 Chirona hameri | reverse complement strand
TGGCAGAGCAGCACGACACGCAGCCGTCAACAACATCATCTCCCGAGGCTTACAGACGGCAGGCCTACCTTCCATCCTGTCAATACAGCTCTGGCAGAGCAGCACGACACGCAGCCGTCAACAACATCATCTCCCGAGGCATACAGACGGCAGGCCTACCTTCCATCCTGTCAATACAGCTCTGGCAGAGCAGCACGACACGCAGCCGTCAACAACATCATCTCCCGAGGCTTACAGACGGCAGGCCTACCTTCCATCCTGTCAATACAGCTCTGGCAGAGCAGCACGACACGCAGCCGTCAACATCATCATCTCCCGAGGCTTACAGACGGCAGGCCTACCTTCCATCCTGTCAATACAGCTCTGACAGAGCAGCACGACACGCAGCCGTCAACATCATCATCTCCCGAGGCTTACAGACGGCAGGCCTACCTTCCATCCTGTCAATACAGCTCTGGCAGAGCAGCACGACACGCAGCCGTCAACATCATCATCTCCCGAGGCTTACAGACGGCAGGCCCAGCTTCCATCCTGTCAATACAGCTCTGGCAGAGCAGCACGACACGCAGCCGTCAACATCATCATCTCCCGAGGCTTACAGACGGCAGGCCTACCTTCCATCCTGTCAATACAGCTCTGGCAGAGCAGCACGACACGCAGCCGTCAACATCATCATCTCCCGAGGCTTACAGACGGCAGGCCTACCTTCCATCCTGTCAATACAGCTCTGGCAGAGCAGCACGACACGCAGCCGTCAACATCATCATCTCCCGAGGCTTACAGACGGCAGGCCTACCTTCCATCCTGTCAATACAGCTCTGGCAGAGCAGCACGACACGCAGCCGTCAACATCATCATCTCCCGAGGCTTACAGACGGCAGGCCCAGCTTCCATCCTGTCAATACAGCTCTGGCTGAGCAGCACGACACGCAGCCGTCAACATCATCATCTCCTGAGGCTTACAGACGGCAGGCCTACCTTCCATCCTGTCAATACAGCTCTGGCAGAGCAGCACGACACGCAGCCGTCAACAACATCCTCTCCCGAGGCTTACAGACGGCAGGCCTACCTTCCATCCTGTCAATACAGCTCTGACAGAGCAGCACGACACGCAGCCGTCAACATCATCATCTCCCGAGGCATACAGACGGCAGGCCTACCTTCCATCCTGTCAATACAGCTCTGACAGAGCAGCACGACACGCAGCCGTCAACATCATCATCTCCCGAGGCTTACAGACGGCAGGCCCAAATTCCATCCTGTCAATACAGCTCTGACAGAGCAGCACGACACGCAGCCGTCAACAACATCATCTCCCGAGGCTTACAGACGGCAGGCCTACCTTCCATCCTGTCAATACAGCTCTGACAGAGCAGCACGACACGCAGCCGTCAACAACATCATCTCCTGAGACTTACAGACGGCAGGCCTACCTTCCATCCTGTCAATACAGCTCTGGCAGAGCAGCACGACACGCAGCCGTCAACAACATCATCTCCCGAGGCTTACAGACGGCAGGCCTACCTTCCATCCTGTCAATACAGCTCTGGCAGAGCAGCACGACACGCAGCCGTCAACAACATCATCTCCCGAGGCTTACAGACGGCAGGCCTACCTTCCATCCTGTCAATACAGCTCTGGCAGAGCAGCACGACACGCAGCCGTCAACATCATCATCTCCCGAGGCTTACAGACGGCAGGCCTACCTTCCATCCTGTCAATACAGCTCTGGCAGAGCAGCACGACACGCAGCCGTCAACAACATCATCTCCCGAGGCTTACAGACGGCAGGCCTACCTTCCATCCTGTCAATACAGCTCTGGCAGAGCAGCACGACACGCAGCCGTCAACATCATCATCTCCCGAGGCTTACAGACGGCAGGCCTACCTTCCATCCTGTCAATACAGCTCTGGCAGAGCAGCACGACACGCAGCCGTCAACAACATCATCTCCCGAGGCTTACAGACGGCAGGCCTACCTTCCATCCTGTCAATACAGCTCTGGCAGAGCAGCACGACACGCAGCCGTCAACATCATCATCTCCCGAGGCTTACAGACGGCAGGCCTACCTTCCATCCTGTCAATACAGCTCTGGCAGAGCAGCACGACACGCAGCCGTCAACAACATCATCTCCCGAGGCTTACAGACGGCAGGCCTACCTTCCATCCTGTCAATACAGCTCTGGCAGAGCAGCACGACACGCAGCCGTCAACAACATCATCTCCCGAGGCTTACAGACGGCAGGCCTACCTTTCACCTGTCAATACAGCTCTGGCAGAGCAGCACGACACGCAGCCGTCAACAACATCATCTCCCGAGGCTTACAGACGGCAGGCCTACCTTCCATCCTGTCAATACAGCTCTGGCAGAGCAGCACGACACGCAGCCGTCAACAACATCATCTCCCGAGGCTTACAGACGGCAGGCCTACCTTCCATCCTGTCAATACAGCTCTGACAGAGCAGCACGACACGCAGCCGTCAACATCATCATCTCCCGAGGCATACAGACGGCAGGCCTACCTTCCATCCTATCAATACAGCTCTGGCAGAGCAGCACGACACGCAGCCGTCAACATCATCATCTCCCGAGGCTTACAGACGGCAGGCCCAGCTTCCATCCTGTCAATACAGCTCTGACAGAGCAGCACGACACGCAGCCGTCAATAACATCATCTCCCGAGGCTTACAGACGGCAGGCCTACCTTCCATCCTGTCAATACAGCTCTGACAGAGCAGCACGACACGCAGCCGTCAACATCATCATCTCCCGAGGCTTACAGACGGCAGGCCTACCTTCCATCCTGTCAATACAGCTCTGGCAGAGCAGCACGACACGCAGCCGTCAACAACATCATCTCCCGAGGCTTACAGACGGCAGGCCTACCTTCCATCCTGTCAAAACAGCTCTGGCAGAGCAGCACGACACGCAGCCGTCAACAACATCATCTCCCGAGGCTTACAGACGGCAGGCCTACCTTCCATCCTGTCAATACAGCTCTGGCAGAGCAGCACGACACGCAGCCGTCAACAACATCCTCTCCCGAGGCTTACAGACGGCAGGCCTACCTTCCATCCTGTCAATACAGCTCTGACAGAGCAGCACGACACGCAGCCGTCAACATCATCATCTCCCGAGTCTTACAGACGGCAGGCCTACCTTCCATCCTGTCAATACAGCTCTGGCAGAGCAGCACGACACGCAGCCGTCAACAACATCATCTCCCGAGGATTACAGACGGCAGGCCTACCTTCCATTCTGTCAATACAGCTCTGGCAGAGCAGCACGACACGCAGCCGTCAACATCATCATCTCCCGAGGCTTACAGACGGCAGGCCTACCTTCCATCCTGTCAATACAGCTCTGGCAGAGCAGCACGACACGCAGCCGTCAACAACATCATCTCCCGAGGCTTACAGACGGCAGGCCTACCTTCCATCCTGTCAATACAGCTCTGGCAGAGCAGCACGACACGCAGCCGTCAACAACATCATCTCCCGAGGCTTACAGACGGCAGGCCTACCTTCCATCCTGTCAATACAGCTCTGGCAGAGTAGCACGACACGCAGCCGTCAACAACATCATCTCCCGAGGCATACAGACGGCAGGCCTACCTTCCATCCTGTCAATACAGCTCTGACAGAGCAGCACGACACGCAGCCGTCAACAACATCATCTCCCGAGGCTTACAGACGGCAGGCCTACCTTCCATCCTGTCAATACAGCTCTGGCAGAGCAGCACGACACGCAGCCGTCAACAACATCATCTCCCGAGGCTTACAGACGGCAGGCCTACCTTCCATCCTGTCAATATAGCTCTGGCAGAGCAGCACGACACGCAGCCGTCAACATCATCATCTCCCGAGGCTTACAGACGGCAGGCCTACCTTCCATCCTGTCAATACAGCTCTGACAGAGCAGCACGACACGCAGCCGTCAACATCATCATCTCCCGAGGCTTACAGACGGCAGGCCAAGCTTCCATCCTGTCAATACAGCTCTGACAGAGCAGCACGACACGCAGTCGTCAACAACATCATCTCCCGAGGCTTACAGACGGCAGGCCTACCTTCCATCCTGCCAATACAGTTCGGGCAGAGCAGCACGACACGCAGCCGTCAACATCATCATCTCCCGAGGCTTACAGATGGCAGGCCTACCTTCCATCCTGTCAATACAGCTCTGGCAGAGCAGCACGACACGCAGCCGTCAACAACATCATCTCCCGAGACTTACAGACGGCAGGCCCAGCTTCCATCCTGTCAATACAGCTCTGGCAGAGCAGCACGACACGCAGCCGTCAACATCATCATCTCCCGAGGCTTACAGACGGCAGGCCTACCTTCCATCCTGTCAATACAGCTCTGACAGAGCAGCACGACACGCAGCCGTCAACAACATCATCTCCCGAGGCTTACAGACGGCAGGCCTACCTTCCATCCTGTCAATACAGCTCTGGCAGAGCAGCACGACACGCAGCCGTCAACATCATCATCTCCCGAGGCTTACAGACGGCAGGCCTACCTTCCATCCTGTCAATACAGCTCTGGCAGAGCAGCACGACACGCAGCCGTCAACAACATCATCTCCCGAGGCTTACAGACGGCAGGCCTACCTTCCATCCTGTCAATACAGCTCTGGCAGAGCAGCACGAAACGCAGCCGTCAACATCATCATCTCCCGAGGCTTACAGACGGCAGGCCTACCTTCCATCCTGTCAATACAGCTCTGGCAGAGCAGCACGACACGCAGCCGTCAACATCATCATCTCCCGAGGCTTACAGACGGCAGGCCTACCTTCCATCCTGTCAATACAGCTCTGACAGAGCAGCACGACACGCAGCCGTCAACAACATCATCTCCCGAGGCTTACAGACGGCAGGCCTACCTTCCATCCTGTCAATACAGCTCTGACAGAGCAGCACGACACGCAGCCGTCAACAACATCATCTCCCGAGGCTTACAGACGGCAGGCCTACCTTCCATCCTGTCAATGCAGCTCTGACAGAGCAGCACGACACGCAGCCGTCAACAACATCATCTCCCGAGGCTTACAGACGGCAGGCCTACCTTCCATCCTGTCAATACAGCTCTGGCAGAGCAGCACGACACGCAGCCGTCAACAACATCATCTCCCGAGGCTTACAGACGGCAGGCCTACCTTCCATCCTGTCAATACAGCTCTGGCAGAGCAGCACGACACGCAGCCGTCAACAACATCATCTCCCGAGGCTTACAGACGGCAGGCCTACCTTCCATCCTGTCAATACAGCTCTGGCAGAGCAGCACGACACGCAGCCGTCAACAACATCATCTCCCGAGGCTTACAGACGGCAGGCCTACCTTCCATCCTGTCAATACAGCTCTGGCAGAGCATCACGACACGAAGCCGTCAACAACATCATCTCCCGAGGCTTACAGACGGCAGGCCCAACTTCCATCCTGTCAATACAGCTCTGGCAGAGCAGCACGACACGCAGCCGTCAACAACATCATCTCCCGAGGCTTACAGACGGCAGGCCTACCTTCCATCCTGTCAATACAGCTCTGGCAGAGCAGCACGACACGCAGCCGTCAACAACATCATCTCCCGAGGCTTACAGACGGCAGGCCTACCTTCCATCCTGTCAATACAGCTCTGGCAGAGCAGCACGACACGCAGCCGTCAACATCATCATCTCCCGAGGCTTACAGACGGCAGGCCTACCTTCCATCCTGTCAATACAGCTCTGGCAGAGCAGCACGACACGCAGCCGTCAACAACATCATCTCCCGAGGCTTACAGACGGCAGGCCTACCTTCCATCCTGTCAATACAGCTCTGGCAGAGCAGCACGACACGCAGCCGTCAACAACATCATCTCCCGAGGCTTACAGACGGCAGGCCTACCTTCCATCCTGTCAATACAGCTCTGGCAGAGCAGCACGACACGCAGCCGTCAACATCATCATCTCCCGAGGCTTACAGACGGCAGGCCTACCTTCCATCCTGTCAATACAGCTCTGGCAGAGCAGCACGACACGCAGCCGTCAACAACATCATCTCCCGAGGCTTACAGACGGCAGGCCTACCTTCCATCCTGTCAATACAGCTCTGGCAGAGCAGCACGACACGCAGCCGTCAACATCATCATCTCCCGAGGCTTACAGACGGCAGGCCTACCTTCCATCCTGTCAATACAGCTCTGGCAGAGCAGCACGACACGCAGCCGTCAACATCATCATCTCCCGAGGCTTACAGACGGCAGGCCTACCTTCCATCCTGTCAATACAGCTCTGGCAGAGCAGCACGACACGCAGCCGTCAACAACATCATCTCCCGAGGCTTACAGACGGCAGGCCTACCTTCCATCCTGTCAATACAGCTCTGACAGAGCAGCACGACACGCAGCCGTCAACATCATCATCTCCCGAGGCATACAGACGGCAGGCCTACCTTCCATCCTATCAATACAGCTCTGGCAGAGCAGCACGACACGCAGCCGTCAACAACATCATCTCCCGAGGCTTACAGACGGCAGGCCTACCTTCCATCCTATCAATACAGCTCTGGCAGAGCAGCACGACACGCAGCCGTCAACAACATCATCTCCCGAGGCTTACAGACGGCAGGCCTACCTTCCATCCTGTCAATACAGCTCTGACAGAGCAGCACGACACGCAGCCGTCAACAACATCCTCTCCCGAGGCTTACAGACGGCAGGCCTACCTTCCATCCTGTCAATACAGCTCTGACAGAGCAGCACGACACGCAGCCGTCAACATCATCATCTCCCGAGGCTTACAGACGGCAGGCCTACCTTCCATCCTGTCAATACAGCTCTGGCAGAGCAGCACGACACGCAGCCGTCAACAACATCATCTCCCGAGGCTTACAGACGGCAGGCCTACCTTCCATCCTGTCAATACAGCTCTGGCAGAGCAGCACGACACGCAGCCGTCAACAACATCATCTCCCGAGGCTTACAGACGGCAGGCCCAGCTTCCATCCTGTCAATACAGCTCTGGCAGAGCAGCACGACACGCAGCCGTCAACATCATCATCTCCCGAGGCTTACAGATGACAGGCCTACCTTCCATCCTGTCAATACAGCTCTGGCAGAGCAGCACGACACGCAGCCGTCAACAACATCATCTCCCGAGGCTTACAGACGGCAGGCCTACCTTCCATCCTGTCAATACAGCTCTGGCAGAGCAGCACGACACGCAGCCGTCAACAACATCATCTCCCGAGGCTTACAGACGGCAGGCCTACCTTCCATCCTGTCAATACAGCTCTGGCAGAGCAGCACGACACGCAGCCGTCAACAACATCATCTCCCGAGGCTTACTGACGGCAGGCCTACCTTCCATCCTGTCAATACAGCTCTGGCAGAGCAGCACGACACGCAGCCGTCAACATCATCATCTCCCGAGGCTTACAGACGGCAGGCCTACCTTCCATCCTGTCAATACAGCTCTGGCAGAGCAGCACGACACGCAGCCGTCAACAACATCATCTCCCGAGGCTTACAGACGGCAGGCCTACCTTCCATCCTGTCAATACAGCTCTGGCAGAGCAGCACGACACGCAGCCGTCAACAACATCATCTCCCGAGGCTTACAGACGGCAGGCCTACCTTCCATCCTGTCAATACAGCTCTGGCAGAGCAGCACGACACGCAGCCGTCAACATCATCATCTCCCGAGGCATACAGACGGCAGGCCTACCTTCCATCCTGTCAATACAGCTCTGACAGAGCAGCACGACACGCAGCCGTCAACAACATCATCTCCCGAGGCTTACAGACGGCAGGCCTACCTTCCATCCTGTCAATACAGCTCTGGCAGAGCAGCACGACACGCAGCCGTCAACAACATCATCTCCCGAGGCTTACAGACGGCAGGCCTACCTTCCATCCTGTCAATACAGCTCTGGCAGAGCAGCACGACACGCAGCCGTCAACAACATCATCTCCCGAGGCTTACAGACGGCAGGCCTACCTTCCATCCTGTCAATACAGCTCTGGCAGAGCAGCACGACACGCAGCCGTCAACAACATCATCTCCCGAGGCTTACAGACGGCAGGCCTACCTTCCATCCTGTCAATACAGCTCTGCAGAGCAGCACGACACGCAGCCGTCAACATCATCATCTCCCGAGGCTTACAGACGGCAGGCCTACCTTCCATCCTGTCAATACAGCTCTGGCAGAGCAGCACGACACGCAGCCGTCAACAACATCATCTCCCTCCCGAGGCTTACAGACGGCAGGCCTACCTTCCATCCTGTCAATACAGCTCTGGCAGAGCAGCACGACACGCAGCCGTCAACAACATCATCTCCCGAGGCTTACAGACGGCAGGCCTACCTTCCATCCTGTCAATACAGCTCTGGCAGAGCAGCACGACACGCAGCCGTCAACATCATCATCTCCCGAGGCTTACAGACGGCAGGCCTACCTTCCATCCTGTCAATACAGCTCTGGCAGAGCAGCACGACACGCAGCCGTCAACAACATCATCTCCCGAGGCTTACAGACGGCAGGCCTACCTTCCATCCTGTCAATACAGCTCTGGCAGAGCAGCACGACACGCAGCCGTCAACATCATCATCTCCCGAGGCTTACAGACGGCAGGCCTACCTTCCATCCTGTCAATACAGCTCTGGCAGAGCAGCACGACACGCAGCCGTCAACATCATCATCTCCCGAGGCTTACAGACGGCAGGCCTACCTTCCATCCTGTCAATACAGCTCTGGCAGAGCAGCACGACACGCAGCCGTCAACAACATCATCTCCCGAGGCTTACAGACGGCAGGCCTACCTTCCATCCTGTCAATACAGCTCTGACAGAGCAGCACGACACGCAGCCGTCAACATCATCATCTCCCGAGGCATACAGACGGCAGGCCTACCTTCCATCCTATCAATACAGCTCTGGCAGAGCAGCACGACACGCAGCCGTCAACAACATCATCTCCCGAGGCTTACAGACGGCAGGCCTACCTTCCATCCTATCAATACAGCTCTGGCAGAGCAGCACGACACGCAGCCGTCAACAACATCATCTCCCGAGGCTTACAGACGGCAGGCCTACCTTCCATCCTGTCAATACAGCTCTGACAGAGCAGCACGACACGCAGCCGTCAACAACATCCTCTCCCGAGGCTTACAGACGGCAGGCCTACCTTCCATCCTGTCAATACAGCTCTGACAGAGCAGCACGACACGCAGCCGTCAACATCATCATCTCCCGAGGCTTACAGACGGCAGGCCTACCTTCCATCCTGTCAATACAGCTCTGGCAGAGCAGCACGACACGCAGCCGTCAACAACATCATCTCCCGAGGCTTACAGACGGCAGGCCTACCTTCCATCCTGTCAATACAGCTCTGGCAGAGCAGCACGACACGCAGCCGTCAACAACATCATCTCCCGAGGCTTACAGACGGCAGGCCCAGCTTCCATCCTGTCAATACAGCTCTGGCAGAGCAGCACGACACGCAGCCGTCAACATCATCATCTCCCGAGGCTTACAGATGACAGGCCCACCTTCCATCCTGTCAATACAGCTCTGGCAGAGCAGCACGACACGCAGCCGTCAACAACATCATCTCCCGAGGCTTACAGACGGCAGGCCTACCTTCCATCCTGTCAATACAGCTCTGGCAGAGCAGCACGACACGCAGCCGTCAACAACATCATCTCCCGAGGCTTACAGACGGCAGGCCTACCTTCCATCCTGTCAATACAGCTCTGGCAGAGCAGCACGACACGCAGCCGTCAACAACATCATCTCCCGAGGCTTACTGACGGCAGGCCTACCTTCCATCCTGTCAATACAGCTCTGGCAGAGCAGCACGACACGCAGCCGTCAACATCATCATCTCCCGAGGCTTACAGACGGCAGGCCTACCTTCCATCCTGTCAATACAGCTCTGGCAGAGCAGCACGACACGCAGCCGTCAACAACATCATCTCCCGAGGCTTACAGACGGCAGGCCTACCTTCCATCCTGTCAATACAGCTCTGGCAGAGCAGCACGACACGCAGCCGTCAACAACATCATCTCCCGAGGCTTACAGACGGCAGGCCTACCTTCCATCCTGTCAATACAGCTCTGGCAGAGCAGCACGACACGCAGCCGTCAACATCATCATCTCCCGAGGCATACAGACGGCAGGCCTACCTTCCATCCTGTCAATACAGCTCTGACAGAGCAGCACGACACGCAGCCGTCAACAACATCATCTCCCGAGGCTTACAGACGGCAGGCCTACCTTCCATCCTGTCAATACAGTTCGGGCAGAGCAGCACGACACGCAGCCGTCAACATCATCATCTCCCGAGGCTTACAGACGGCAGGCCTACCTTCCATCCTGTCAATACAGCTCTGGCAGAGCAGCACGACACGCAGCCGTCAACATCATCATCTCCCGAGGCTTACAGACGGCAGGCCTACCTTCCATCCTGTCAATACAGCTCTGGCAGAGCAGCACGACACGCAGCCGTCAACATCATCATCTCCCGAGGCTTACAGACGGCAGGCCTACCTTCCATCCTGTCAATACAGCTCTGGCAGAGCAGCACGACACGCAGCCGTCAACAACATCATCTCCCGAGGCTTACAGACGGCAGGCCTACCTTCCATCCTGTCAATACAGCTCTGGCAGAGCAGCACGACACGCAGCCGTCAACAACATCATCTCCCGAGGCTTACAGACGGCAGGCCTACCTTCCATCCTGTCAATACAGCTCTGGCAGAGCAGTACGACACGCAGCCGTCAACATCATCATCTCCCGAGGCTTACAGACGGCAGGCCCAGCTTCCATCCTGTCAATACAGCTCTGACAGAGCAGCACGACACGCAGCCGTCAACAACATCATCTCCCGAGGCTTACAGACGGCAGGCCTACCTTCCATCCTGTCAATACAGCTCTGGCAGAGCAGCACGACACGCAGCCGTCAACATCATCATCTCCCGAGGCTTACAGACGGCAGGCCTACCTTCCATCCTGTCAATACAGCTCTGGCAGAGCAGCACGACACGCAGCCGTCAACAACATCATCTCCCGAGGCTTACAGACGGCAGGCCTACCTTCCATCCTGTCAATACAGCTCTGGCAGAGCAGCACGACACGCAGCCGTCAACAACATCATCTCCCGAGGCTTACAGACGGCAGGCCTACCTTCCATCCTGTCAATACAGCTCTGGCAGAGCAGCACGACACGCAGCCGTCAACAACATCATCTCCCGAGGCTTACAGACGGCAGGCCTACCTTCCATCCTGTCAATACAGCTCTGACAGAGCAGCACGACACGCAGCCGTCAACAACATCATCTCCCGAGGCTTACAGACGGCAGGCCTACCTTCCATCCTGTCAATACAGCTCTGACAGAGCAGCACGACACGCAGCCGTCAACAACATCATCTCCCGAGGCTTACAGACGGCAGGCCTACCTTCCATCCTGTCAATACAGCTCTGGCAGAGCAGCACGACACGCAGCCGTCAACATCATCATCTCCCGAGGCTTACAGACGGCAGGCCTACCTTCCATCCTGTCAATACAGCTCTTGCAGAGCAGCATGACACGCAGCCGTCAACAACATCATCTCCCGAGGCTTACAGACGGCAGGCCTACCTTCCATCCTGTCAATACAGCTCTGGCAGAGCAGCACGACACGCAGCCGTCAACATCATCATCTCCCGAGGCATACAGACGGCAGGCCTACCTTCCATCCTGTCAATACAGCTCTGGCAGAGCAGCACGACACGCAGCCGTCAACAACATCATCTCCCGAGGCTTACAGACGGCAGGCCTACCTTCCATCCTGTCAATACAGCTCTGGCAGAGCAGCACGACACGCAGCCGTCAACAACATCATCTCCCGAGGCTTACAGACGGCAGGCCTACCTTCCATCCTGTCAATACAGCTCTGGCAGAGCAGCACGACACGCAGCCGTCAACAACATCATCTCCCGAGGCATACAGACGGCAGGCCTACCTTCCATCCTGTCAATACAGCTCTGGCAGAGCAGCACGACACGCAGCCGTCAACAACATCATCTCCCGAGGCTTACAGACGGCAGGCCTACCTTCCATCCTGTCAATACAGCTCTGGCAGAGCAGCACGACACGCAGCCGTCAACAACATCATCTCCCGAGGCTTACAGACGGCAGGCCTACCTTCCATCCTGTCAATACAGCTCTGGCAGAGCAGCACGACACGCAGCCGTCAACAACATCATCTCCCGAGGCTTACAGACGGCAGGCCTACCTTCCATCCTGTCAATACAGCTCTGGCAGAGCAGCACGACACGCAGCCGTCAACAACATCATCTCCCGAGGCTTACAGACGGCAAGCCTACCTTCCATCCTGTCAATACAGCTCTGGCAGAGCAGCACGACACGCAGCCGTCAACAGCATCATCTCCCGAGGCTTACAGACGGCAGGCCTACCTTCCATCCTGTCAATACAGCTCTGGCAGAGCAGCACGACACGCAGCCGTCAACATCATCATCTCCCGAGGCTTACAGACGGCAGGCCTACCTTCCATCCTGTCAATACAGCTCTGGCAGAGCAGCACGACACGCAGCCGTCAACATCATCATCTCCCGAGGCTTACAGACGGCAGGCCTACCTTCCATCCTGTCAATACAGCTCTGGCAGAGCAGCACGACACGCAGCCGTCAACAACATCATCTCCCGAGGCATACAGACGGCAGGCCTACCTTCCATCCTCGAGCCTGTCGGGTTAAGCCGAAGCGACGGTCGCCGGCCAGATGGCATGACAACATTGCCTCTGAAGAATGGTCTTTGCCTCGTCTGGGATTTCACGTGCGTTGATACATACGCTCGGACCCATCTCATAAGTAGCTCACTGACTCCAGGCTCGGCGGCCACGACCGCTGAAAAAGCTAAGCGCTCAAAATACGGTGATATATAGCAACACGCCACATTTTTGAGCCAGTCGCTGTCGAGACAACCGGCACTTATGGACAATCAACCAGAAAGTTCATAAACGATCTGGGCCAGCGTATCGCTGCGGCCACTGGCGATCGCCGCGAAACCACTTACTTACAGCAGAGGATCGGCATAGCCATCGCAAGGGGAAATGCTCTGTGTGTCCCACTGTCAGGGAGCAGGGACCGCCTTACCATGCTACCCGCTACTTCGACCAGCAACCGCCAGTCAGGGCGCTTGAGCGAAGAGGGCAAACGTGTGCCACGAACTGTAGCTGCTCCAACAGTCAGCACGCCGCCCACGTCCTCGTTGATGAGCGAAGAGGGCGAACGTGTGCCACAAACTGTAGCTGCACCAACAGTCAGCACGCCGCACACGTCCTCGTTGATGAGCGAAGAGGGCGAACGTGTGCCACGAACTGTAGCTGCACCAACAGTCTGCACGCCGCCCACGTCCTCGTTGATGAGCGAAGATGGCAAACGTGTGCCACGAACTGTAGCTGCACCTACAATCAGCACGCCGCCCACGTCCTCGTTGATTGGTCAGACCCCAGCCGGCATCGTGGCAACCGAGGTAGACAGAACAGACATTCCTGAACAGTGCAAAAACTAAGATGAACTACAGAGTTGGGGACGCACACCTTCTTGGACCAATCAGTACTTCGCGGCGACATGCCAAACTACATCTCTTCCAGCTGGTGCCACCGATCTAAACAAATATCGGCAACACTTGTTATATGAACGCTGCTCTTCAGGCCCTCGCGCACACACACAGGACCTCGTTCACTATACAGCCAACACATTTTCCCACGAGGTTGTTAGCAAGCACTCGCCAAGTCAGGGCAGGGGGACCAAGGAGGTCGCCCGACTCCTGGGCGTCATCTGGTCGAGGAAGTTCCGCGTTTTCTCGCCACATCAGCTACGCACTGAGGTATGTGCGCGCCGCGCAGAATTCAGCGGTATGCACATGCACGACGCGCATGAGTTCATCATCCTACTGCTAGAGTGGTTGCATGACGATCTCAACATGGCGGCGGCAACTCATCGATCTCAACGACATCGGACCACTGACGACTTCTAGCCAGCCTTCACCAGCCCTCCACCGCTTCCGGGTGCGGGACCCTGTCCACGTGCTTGTGGCAGGGTCGTTAGACCCTTAGATAGGTAGCCCTTAGATATTTTTAAGTAGGTAACGTAATTTCCACAATTTGCAAGGTAGAGAACCCGCTTCATTCTTTAGATTAATTGCAGCTGGCAACACGTTCTGCCGTGTGTGCCACGTTAACGTAACTTAGGTTATTAATTGAACTTTCCCCTCCCTCCTCCGGTCATGGCGACCCCCCCGCCCCGCCGCCCCCCCCCCCCCCCCCCCGACCCCCCTCCGGGGTTCCCTGGCGCGCGTCCGCGTGCCCCCCTGGACGACGGTCCCCCCCGCCTGCCCGACCCGCCCATCAACCTGTCGGACTGGGGCCCCCGCAGTGACCGGCCATTACCCCGACCCGACCCGGCCATCACCCCGTTGGACTGATGCCCCCCGCCCGCCGCTCAGTCCCCCTCCCAGCCCCCCTCAGGGGCCCCGCCCGCCCCGTCCAGGGGCCCGGCCGTTGCCGGACTCCCATCCCCCCGACCCACCCCCCCCCCCCGCTCCTCCGCCCCTCCGTCCCCCGACCCCCCGACCCCCCTCTGGGGTCCCCCCCCCGGTGCGCGACGTCGCAGGCCCCGCCAGCCCCGTCCAGGGGCCCGGCCGTTGCCGGACTCCCATCCCCCCGACCCACCCCCCCGCCCCTCCGCCCCTCCGTCCCCCCGACCCCCGACCCCCCTCTGGGGTCCCCCCTCCGGTGCGCGACGTCGCACCTCCCCGGTCGGATCCACTCCCCGCTCCCCTCAGGGGCCTCCCAGGGTCCGACCCGGAGCACGGCTCCCCCCGACCCCACCCCCCGGACGGGCCCGCTTGCCTCCTTATGTGGCGAGCGGATGGCATTCCATTTAGGAATGTCAACCCGTTCCAGGTCCGGCGCTGGCTGGTCGCCATCTGTGGCGACGTAGCCAGCGCCAAACCCATTCGATCAGGAGCACTCCTGATCGAGACACTGACGTCCCAACAGAACGTCAGTGTCATGGGACGGACCACCTTCATCGGAGTGAGGGTCGCCGTGGAGGCCCCGGCGCACCTCAACTCCGTGGAGGGTCTGGCATGGTGCCCAGACGTGGCCGAGCTCTCGGAGGACGATCTCCTCCGGGAACTCGCACACCAAGGGGTGTGCGAGGTGACTCGCCTGTCGCCATCGAAGCGGCGACCCGATCAGCCCAACCCGCTGATTCGGCTCCGCTTCCGAGGCAAGGAGCTGCCGACCCACATCCACTGTGGGTACGTGGCTGCCCCCGTCAGGGAGTGGATCCCGCCCCCCCCCCCCGGCAGTGTCAGCAGTGCTGGCACTACGGCCACCTCAAGTGGACCTGCCGGGTGCGCACCGCCACCTGTGGTCGGTGCGCTGGCGAGCACGGCACCGAAGGGTGCACGCGCGCAGCACGCTTCGCCTCGTGCGACCAGGCCCACCCGGCCTGGGACCGCCGGTGTTTGGCCTGGGGCCTCGCTCGCGAGACGGAGCGCTTGAAGCGCGGCGACAGTCGGCGCCCACCGGACGCCCCGCCCTCCACCTCTCTCAGCCCAGGTCTCGCCCCCGGCGCTTGGCCGCCCCTCCCACCTCCCGGAACCTCCCCCCCACCCCACCGGCCTCCCGCCAGACCCCCCAACCGACAGACTCCCCGACCACCACCCCAGCTCCCCGAGGCATCTCTGTCGGACCTCGAAGGCGCCGTTGCCGCTGATCCACCGGCACCGCGCTCCCCAGCCCAACCAGCCGAGTCGAACACCGACTCAGGCCCCGCCTCCCCGGCCTCCCCAGCACCAGCGGAGAGCCGATTCTCGGAGGACCTCCCCTCGGACGACTCTCTCATGAGAGCCTTCTCCCGGAAAGTCGCCCGCAACCCCGCCCAGTCCCCGCCCTCCCGCCCCAGCTCCCCGCCCGCCCGCCCCATCTCCCCGCCCGCCCGCCTCTCCCCGCCATCCCTCCCCTCCCCCCACCCTCCTTCCCAGCTCCCTCGTAGCCCCTCCCCCCCCCCCCAGCCCCCCTGAAAGTAACCGCTACCGCCGCAATTTGAGACGGTTCAACAAGAAACAATAAATCACCTCCAACAAATACTTCATTAAGTTATTTCTGACTAACTGTTAAATCGTGCTGCTGCTGACGTGGGAGTTGTGTGTTGGCTGCCGGTGTCTTGTCGCGGGGCCCCCCTGCTGGATTGGTAGCGCGGCGAATGGTTATGGCTTGGCTGTTCGTTGCGTGGCTGATTTGGCGGGGGATTTCTGCGATGGGACGCCGATGGTTGATGTGTGGTTTTGCGTTGGCGGCGGCATGATTCCCTGCCAAACCAGTCAGAAATAACTTCCTGACTAACTGTTAAATCAAGTTACTGCTGACGCGGGAGTTGTGTGTTGGCTGCCGGTGTCTTGTTGCGGGGGCCCCCTGCTGGATCTCGGCCGCGCGGCGAAGGGTTCTTCGTTGCGTGGCTGATTTGGCGGGGGTTTCTGCGATGGGCCGCCGATGGCTGATGTGCGATTTTGCGTTGGCGGCGGCATGATTCCCTGCCAAACCAGATCACACGCCGATGCTGCGCCGCGGTGCGGTGGCTGCTGCGCTGCGGTGCAGTGTCCGCTGCGCTGCGGTGCAGCATGTTAAATTATGTTAAAATCACGTTGCTGCCGACGTGGGGTTGCGTGTTGGCTGCCGGTGTCTTGTTACGGGGGCCCCCTGCTGGATCTCGGCCGCGCGGCGAAATTCGTTGCGTGGCTGATTTGGCGGGGGATTTCTGCGATGGGACGCCGATGGTAGATGTGCGGTCTTGCGTTGGCGGCGGCACGATTCCTTGCCAAATCAGTCGCGTCAGTCGCGCAACGAAAGGTTCCATTGGAATTCGTTGTTCATTTCTTAACGTAATGCTCCTCCCAACCCTCCTCTCCCCTCTACTCCGCTCTTGCCAAAGCCGAGTACTTGACTGATAACAGATGCCGATGCTGCGCTGCGGTGCGGTGGCCGCTGCCCTGCGGTGCGGTGCTCACTCCACTGCGCTGCGGTGTGGTGTCCGCTGCGCTGCGGTGCAGTATGTTAAATCATGTTGCTGCCGACGTGGGGTTGCGCGTTGGCTGCCGGTGTCTTGTTGCGGGGCCCCCTGCTGGATCTCGGCCCCGCGGCGAGGGTTTCTGGCCGTGGCTCTTCGTGGCGTGGCTGATTTGGCGGGGGATTTCTGCGATGGGACGCCGATGGCTGATGTGCGATTTTGCGTTGGCGGCGGCATGATTCCCTGCCAAACCAGATCACATGCCGATGCTGCGCCGCGGTGCGGTGGCTGCTGCGCTGCGGTGCAGTGTCCACTGCGCTGCGGTGCAGTGTCCGCTGCGCTGCGGTGCAGTATCCACCCTGTCAAACTTTTTTACACTGTTAGGTGATAGTTATCTTGTATTGATAGGTCCCCTCTTAGATTATCTCTACCAAACACGTTTAGCTAAACAAATATAACAGGGGTTTTTTGCCTTGCGCATTTTTGGCCCACCGCGCAGGTTTTTCCCCTTCGCTATAGACGCTGTTTTTTTTTATTATTCAGGACTTTTCCCCCAGCTAAACACCCCACAACCAGGTCTCGCCGAGGCGCCGGAGCTAGGGAGACTGGCAACAGTCTCCCGCTGTTGCAATGACGGCACCCCACGGCTCCACCAACACTGACACTGTTCAAGTGTATGTAATAAAAATATGTATGTATGTGTGTCTCGTGTTTTACTTATTTTTGACCTTGAACGAAATACTTAACGTAATGCTAGATATTATATTTGACCTTGAACGAAATACTTAACGTAATGTTAAATATTATATTTACTTTGAACAAATAATTGTTCCGGGTACAAATAAACCGGTTAACGTAATTAGTAACGTAAAATAGCTGCCCTAGTCCCTAGTTTGCTCCGGGTCACATAAACCGGTTAACGTAGTTTTTTGCCTGGCAAATTGCCAGAGGTCATTGCCCCTCCCCGGAAAATGGCTATAGGCCGTTCCGGGGAGAAAAAAAAACGGCGGCAACTACAGTGCCGCCACCCGCGCCGTCTCCCGATGGACTGCCAGACTCCGAGGCAGCCGATACGGTCTGGCGGCAGTTTACACGTGCCAATGACTCGATTGTGACGCGGCTCTTTCAGGGCCTACAAAAGTCGACATTGCGCTGCACCGCCTGCTGCTTCGTGTCCACCACGTTCGAGATATTATCACTGCTGTCCCTGCCGCTGGCAGTAACGTCAGCAGGTCAGGATAGTCTGTGGAACTGTCTAGATCAGTACGTCCACGGCGACCTACTCAACGACTGGACCTGCCGCAGGTGCCGACAGAGCCACGACGTCTTCAAGAAGCTAGACTTTTGGCACCTCCCACCGGTTATTATTTTCCATCTGAAACGGTTCAGCTTCACTGGCACCAACGCACTGAAGACGCATGCCCAAGTGACATTCCCACTGCGTGGCCTTGACCTGAGTCGGATGGCGATCGGTCCGCACCCCGACACGCACGGCATGGTGTACGACGGTGGTGGAGCACCACGGCAGCCAGCACAGCGGCCACTACACTGCATACTGCTTCAATCAGCCGGCCGCCAGGTGGTTCTTCACCAACGACGCCAACGTGAAGGAGAGCACTGCAGCTATGATCGAGAAGGCAGCGGCCCACATGCTGTTCTATGCCGCCAGAGGTCGCCGCCATGATCCCCAGGAACTTCGCGCTGACCGGTCTGAAGAACTATCTACTGATACCGTTGATGGGGCTGCTCAGTGCGACCGGCCACCATCGGCGGCACAGCCTCCTTCCTCTCCATCGGCGGCACCGCCTCCTTCCTCTCCATCGTACTGCGAACGCCGTGCGTATGCTGCCGAAAACGGATCAACTCCGAGCTGCGAAGCAAGTACCGCCCTACAGCGCAAACACATCCCCAATGACAAGAACCCTCCGGCGCCCAAGTTCGACTGAGGCGTACCGAGGCGGCGCGTGGTGCGATGTGAGCTGTGTGGGATGCGCGAGTGATACGGGTTGACAGGTCGCGATGTGTTTGCAATCATGTTGTGATGTGATATGTTGTGTGTTGGTGAGATGCAACATTATTTGTTTATCCATTATCTCATAATATATCGATGTCCTTGACAATTAAACGTCACTGCGAGAGGTGCAGCCCGGGTTCAGTCCAGGTTCGATTTTGCACAGCACATTGTGGCCTACCCAGAAGGGCTACGGAGATGAATCCAACGCTAAAATACTCGTACATACTTGGTCTTACGTTTCCCACAACGACTTGCCCTACCAAGGTCACCATTTGACCTAAGGTCATTTGGGGACTCAGCCGCTGGTCCCATTGCACAACGCATAACTGGTATACAAAAATAATTTAACAAAATAAAAAGTATGTTGAAATGTGACCCAGGTGATGCGCTAACATTCGCCTAAAACACCTATTTGATAGCTATCACGGTTTGACCTTGACAATTAAACGTAACTGCGAGAGGTGCAGCCGGGTTCAGCCCAGGTTCGATTTTGCACAGCACATTGTGGCCTACCCAGAGGAGCTACGAGGATGAATCGAACGCTAAAATACTCGTATATACTTGGTCTTACATTTCCCACATCCACCCGACCTCTCAAGGTCAACATTTGATGTAAGGTCATTTGGGGACTCCGCCGTCGGTGCCATTGCACAGCGCATAACTGGTGTACACAAATTATTTTACAAAATACTACGCTATGCTAAAATACCCGTTTACTCGCTAAATACTCGCTAAAATGACGTTTAATTGTAACCTGTGTCACAAGACGTAACCTGTGTCACATTTCGACATGCTTTTTAATTTGTAAAATTATATTTGTATACCAGTTATGCGCTGTGCAATGGTACCGGTGGCTGAGTCCCCAAATGACCTTAGATAAAATGGTGACCTTGAGAGGTCGGATCGATGTGGGAAACGTAAGACCAAGTATTTACGAGTATTTTAGCGTTCGATTCATCCTCGTAGCTCCTCTGGGTAGGCCACAATGTGCTGTGAAAATTGAACCTGGGTTGAACCCGGGCTGCACCTCTCGCAGTGACGTTTAATTGTCAAGGTCAAACCGTGATAGCTATCACGTATGTGTTTCCAGTGACTGTTAGCGCATCACCTGGGTCACATTTTTTTTTATTCGACATGCTTTTTAATTTGTAAAATAACTTTTTGTATACCAGTTATGCGCTGTGCAATGGTACCAGCGGCTGAGTCCCCAAATGATCTTTGGTCAAATGGTGACCTTGAGAGGTCAAGTCGTTATGGGAAACGTAAGACCAAGTATTTACGAGTATTTTAGCGTTCGATTCATCCTCGTAGCTCCTCTGGGTAGGCCACAATGTGCTGTAAAAATTGAACCTGGGTTGAACCCGAACTGCACCTCTCGCAGTGACGTTTAATTGTCAAGGTCAAACCGTGATAGCTATCAAGTAGGTGTTTTGGGCGACTGTTAGTGCATCACCTGGGTCACATTTCGACATGCTTTTTAATTTGTAAAATCATTTTTGTATACCAGTTATGCGCTGTGCAATGGTACCAGCGGCTGAGTCCCCAAAAAGTCTTAGGTCAAATGGTGACTTTGAGAGGTCGGGTCTATGTGGGAAACGTAAGGCCAAGTGTGTGAGAGTATTTTAGCGTTGGATTCATCCCCGTAGCTCTTCTTGGTAGGTCAAAATATGCTGTGCAAAATCGAACCTGGCCTGAACCCGGACTGCACCTCTCGCAGTGACGTTTAATTGTCAAGGTCAAACCGTGATAGCTATCAAGTAGGTGTTTTCGTTGAATGTTAGCGCATCACCTGGGTCACATTTTGACATGCTTTTAATTTGTAAAATAACTTTTGTATACCAGTTATGCGCTGTGCAATGGTACCGGCGGCTGAGCCCCACATGCCCTAAGGTCAAATGGTGATCTTGAGATGTCAAGTCGTTATGCGAAACGTAAGACCAAGTATGCACGAGTATTTTAGCGTTGGATTCATCTCCATAGCTGTTCTGGGTAGGCCACAGTGTGCTGTTCAATATTTTAACTCGTGACCTTTATTGACCTCTGGAGGTCAAACCGCAGGGAGTGACACCGAATACTGCTAGGTGTGGACTATTGGGCCTGTGGTGGATCTTCTGTGCAAATTTCAGCTCAATCGGAGGTGACCCGAACCTGGGCTGAACCTGGGCTGAACCTGGGCTGAACCTGGGCTGAACCTGCGCTGAACCTGGCCTGTCTTGATGGACATACGAGTAGCGGGCATCTGATAATTACGCGAAATGGAGGGGGGGGGGGTCGATTCCGCTCCCCTAAGATCTCGCCCCCCATAAGAGCTACAATAACGAAATTTGTAGGGTAGGGAGGTTCTGTAGGAACTCTGTTTTGCGTAATTTTCATGACCCTAGGCCAATATCTTCGAGGTCACATTGGGTCAAATATGCAAACATTTTTTTTTAGCAAAAAAGGTTTTTGCTAAAAAAAAACAGATTCAAACATGCTCCAGAAACCCCAAAATATCTCGAGAACTATGATAGCTGGAAACAAACGAAAAACATCAATCGAAAGCTCTTGAAATATGCAATCACCATGGTGTCCTCAAATTTTAGTTCAGGTCAATAGTTTAGGCTCCAGAGGTGATCAAAGGTCAAAGACAAAAAGGTTATTTCTGGCAAAACAGTTTTTTGCAAATATCTTTTTACCGAATAAATATAAATAAATAATTTTGACGCCATCGTGTTCGTCTTGCCAAGGCTCTTCGAAATATATTCATGTTGACCAGTTTAGATTAGCTTAAAAATTTGACCTCAGGTAAAGGTCAAGTGGTGACCCAAAGATGGTCATGCTGAATATTGGGAGACGTGTCTCGACGAGACGAACACATTGGTACCGGTTTCACTTCTCTATCTTCATTTTGTCGGAAGTTATATCACTTTGTTTTACAAAAGTAACGGAGTAACTGTAACTTCCGTTATATTTTTGGACGATATAACGGAGTAACGAGTAGCGAGTTCCTTTTTTGGAATAACGGAGTAACGAGTAACGAAGTTAAATTTTGAAGTAACGGTGCCCACCTATGCACATATGCACATCAGGTAGAATTTGTTTAAGCATGTAGGTATCATCTTATTTCATGCTCAACTGTTTTCCTCTACACACGTCTTGAATTTCTCTTATCTTTAACTCACTGGTCCAACGACCTCGCGGGGATTTGGCTCATCACTACCAAAACTCTACTTCAGACTATCAAGTTTGACATCCAGTAGTCGTTCGCATCTTTTCACAATGAGATGGTCGATGTTACACCGAGCCGCTCTGTCAACTTGCTGTTTTTTGTTTTGTTGCCAGACACGCTATGCCTTTGTCGTGGATTCGCTTATAAACGTCGTTTGTTAAACGTATCTTTTAACATAAAAGGCACTAATGCTCATCTTTTTTTCAGGATATTGGATTACATTATGATTTACCAGCTTCATGCCGGTATCGGTGACTTAGGATGGACAGATAAACTGTAAAGCTGAGCTTGCATCACAACTCGGGGAATCTGTGCACAAAATAAATGAAGTAAAGTACATGTTTTAATTTCAATTATATGTATTACCTCTATGCTTATAAAATGATAAACAATAGCGAAAATAATATTTCGGTACTATTGAACTATCGATATATTACCTCCATTCATAGGTATGCTACAATTCGCATTATTCATGAAATCGCATAATGCCGTCTTACGCACGTTCATTCATAACAATGAATTAAAAATCATGCTTGAATCTGTAAGCTCTTGCGCATCGCATAATGACCGGCATTTTTGAATGTCAAGTCCTCTCGGCTGTGCCTTGCCACCACGCCGCGTTACCACAGGAGTGCATTACTGACTGAACCGGTCGTGACGTCACCACGTTCCTGTCATTCCGCCCCGTCAGCCCCGGAGTTCGGAACAGACCGTCTCCGTGGCGCGTCTCCGTGGCGCGTCTCCGTGCCGCGGAGACACAGTCATTATCCGGGCAGGCTTGTTAGATCATTGGAATGTCAACCCTCTGTGGCGCGTGTCTGTTCTGACTGACCGAACACCCGTCCCGCTCTGTGGGACAGGAGGTCACCGCTGTCACAATGGTGTTCGATGGTCTCATGAAATCAGTTTGGAAGTGGCTGAGATTAGCTAAACTCCCGGAAGTTCTGTCATTTGGTCGGGTGTACTTCATTGGCAGTCGACATACTCAATATTGGTCTACACATTGATATGTATGCAACATGTTTGTAGCACCCATATGCGTTTCACTTTTGCATTTCTGTGCTCAAAAAGGTCCTGTACAAATTGTGTTTGTATGTGCATTTCACGAAGCATAACTCATGATTTGTGAAGTTTGGAAGCAAATTGTTATCAAAGCAAATCTGGTTGAATATTACCGCGGCATTGGCCCTAATTAAAGCTGGCTCATGCTAACTCGTGATGTCGCTTGCCTTTCGAACGCTTTTTCAGAAGACGTATCCTTGCCAATGTCAGGGAAGTGTGCCACGCCAGCCGTCATACAAATGACAGATACAGACAAAATGTCAGTCTTCGGTGTCTAAACAGCTGTTTTAAGTAGGTCAGTAGGTCTTACGGTGGAGCTTATGAGGTGGTGTCTATCTCACCGAAGACCCTCTTCCTTCTATATTTACCTATTGTTAATCATGTTCATGTACAACCAGGTTAAATCCAACACGCTCAAAGCATCGATCAAAACAGGCGCTAGTGCTGTTGATGCCTGCAGTGTGACTAAATATGGACACATGACGGAAAGAACGATGTATGACATGTAGCATTTGTTAGTAACAGCTCACATGTACATGTGCATGATGTGGGGGGGGGGGGATATTTGACGATTCCTAGACAGCAAAAAGCTGCACTGCACGTCGCACGATCCTGTTGATAAGCGTAAATACTGCGCCGCACGACATCACTGCACGGCGTAAATACTGTGCCGCACGACACCACTGGACGGCGTAAATACTGTGCCGCACGACCACTGGCGGCCGCAGACGGCTGATAAAGGGGGCCAACATGACCGATGGCAGCGTTACGGCTGGAGGGGGAGGGGGGGGGGGGAGGAGGCACCTGCAGGAGGAATTACGGCTGGGTCCGTAACGCATAAAACACGTACATACTGCACGATATTGTATTACCGAGCGGGCGCGAAGCGCCCGTGAGGTTTCTCAACTTACTAGACCAGTAAAACGCCTTTTTGGGCGATGACCGAGCGAGCGCGCTCTGGTAAAGCTAAAACAGGTTTGAAATATGAAATGGTAAGGGAGCACACGTGGTAGTAACATAGTCATTTTAGTCCTCCAGAAAAATTGCCAGGCCTCAATGTATGCCAACATAAAAATTAAGTTGCATTAATTTGCTCATGATCTCCTTTCTCAAATCCGCCAAAAGGGAGTACGTCCTGAGCTCTGCATGCTTCAGCGTATACATTAATGCTTAGAATAATACAGCCATTTTTTATCAAGAATCATTTTTGCAAGGTTTTTTGTTCATTTTGACGTTCGCGTGTACCAACTGCCACGCGCTGTGGTACCACCTCTATCAGAACGCACCATACAAAAAAAAATCGATTTGATGGACCTATCCAATGGTTAAAACCCAATCTCAATCGGAGCAGTGGTTGCAAAGTTATTAGCTTCCGAAAGGCTAATAACTTTGCCGGGTCGGGCCGGGTCGGGCCGGGTCGGGCCAGGTCGGGCCGGGTCAAATGCATATTTGTCTAGTAAGTTGACGAGAAACCTCACGGGGGCTTTGCGCACGCTCGGTAACAAATTTACATTTGACCCGGCCCGACTCGGCCATACAGACGCTTTTCGGAAGCTAATAACTTTGCAATCACTGTTCCGATTGAGATCGGGTTTTCACCATTGGATAGGACCATCAAATCAATTTGGATTTTGTTATAGTGCCTTCTGATAGAGGTGGTATCACAGCGTGTGGCATCCTCAGACGTCGAAATGAACCTAAATCATTCTTGATAAAAAATGGCTTGATTTATCTAAGCATTCGTTTTGTATACGCTGAAGCATGCAGCCGCTCAGGACGTACTCCCTTTTGGCGGATTCGAGAAAGGAGATCATGTACAATTTAATACCAGTAAGGCGCCGTAGTTGGCGATGAACGAGCGAGCGCGAAGGAAATGTATGGGGAATTTCAACTCGATCGGGCAAGTAGTTTCTGAGATACAAAAAAGAGTGCGCACGTGCAGAGGCACCCACCTTTGACTTGTGGGAAAGTGGGGGCTGAGAGGTCCCTAACCACACACCAAATTTGAACACAATCGGCTCAGCCGTTCAAGAGATATAGAATAGGGGTGTGCACGTGCGCACGTGCAAAGCCACCCCAACCCTGACTTGTGGAAAGGCAGCGGCTGAGAGGTCCCTAACCACACATCAAATTTGAACACAATCGGCTTAGCCGTTCCTGAGATACAGAATAGGGGTGTACACTGTGCACGTGCGCATGTGCAAAGCCACCCCACCCCTGACTTGTGGAAAACTGGCGGATGAGAGGTCCCTAACACACACCAAATTTGAACACAATCGGTTCAGTCGTTCCTAAGATATAAAATAGGGGTGAGCACGTGCGCACGTGCAGTCACCCCACCCCTGAGTTTTGTGAAAGTGGCGGCTGAGGGGTCCCTAACCACACATGAAATTTGCACATAATCTGCCCAACCGTTGCGGAGTTATTGCGAGAAAATATTGTTTAACACCCCTCATGCGGCACGCGCCACGCGCAGTGGTAGTCACCCACGTTAGTCGGCACTGGTCTCAAACAGGGTAGGTTAGATGGGGCTACTAAGCAAAGAAGTCCGCTTGTCAATCGGACGCGCGGCTGCAGAGATATGAGCTTCTCAAAAGCGTCGCCACGGGCCGGGTCGGGTCGGGCCGTTCATAATCAGATTTTTCCCATACACCACGGAAGGACGAGCGAGCGCTTCGCGCTCGCTCGTAGAAACATAATTTTTATGTTGGCATGCATGGAGGCCTGGTAATTTTTATGGAGGACTAAAATAACTAAAAGGACTATGTGTTACTACCACGTGTGCTCGCGTACGGTTGCATATTTCAAACCTGTTTTAGCTTTACCAGTGCGCGCCCGTTCGGTCATCGCCCAAAAAGGCGTTTTTACTGGTATCATCTTTGATTTCGATAAAACTACGTGTCGGGGGTTATTTGGGCCGTAAATTCACGCTGTGAAATTGTTAGCCCCGTCCGTCGAATGGTTTGCGAGTTATAACCTCATGCATCTTTTCGATGTCGCGCAAAGCTTTAATTTTCAGCGGGCGATATATCCCATCTAAATCATGGGATTCATATAAACCTATATATCATCAGAATCGTTAGAGAGCATATATTAGTATGATATAAACGTTTTTTTTTAATGCGAAAATTAAACAATTTAACTTGTGATCTCGGGTCAGATTACGTGATTTTATCATGTGGCCATTTCAAATTCGAAATTTTGTCCATGCCAGAATCGACTTTGATACATAAGCCTTCGATGGTAAAAAAATTAGAGATAGTTTTTTTTTCTCAAAATATTTCATTCATATTTTTATTTGGAAAAATAATGGTCACCAGCACGACTTTGGTAATAACTTTGCACGCAATTATGCTAGAGAGCTTAACTCAACATCATTATATTTGTCTGGTCGAGCTGGATTCAATGATGCATAACATGACCCCTGCAGGTCGCTCCATGACCTCAAGATCGCGTGACCTGAGTTTGATTTCCCAAATCACCTGTCTTGATTATGCAATGTATTTGTATCTAATCTATATTTGTATCTCTAGAAAACACTTTTAGCTACATTTATAGCATTCTCGGTCTACAAATAAGGATGTGACAATTTGATGTCTTGATGATCCACAGACGCCTCTATCGGCGAAATATCGAATTATGTCATCACGTGATCTTGACCACTAAGTGGAATAGGTGTCACGTGATTTGTAGGGCCTGCACCTTCCTATTCCACCTAAACCAAATCACGCATTTTAACTGAGAACATTACGAAATCACGTAACCTGACTTTAGGTGATATATCAAAATTTCCCTAAAAATAGATTACAAAAAAATACACTTCATTAATTTGTGGTCAATTGCAATTCTGACGTTATATATGTTTCTATAATTCAAATTATGCATATGGGAGATATCGCCCGCTGAAAATTAGAGCTTTGCGCGACATCCAAAAGATGCCTGAGGCTATAACTCGAAAACGATTTGACGGACGGATCTGCAAATTTAACAGCGCGAATGTACGGCCCAGATAACCCCCGACACCTAGTCACAAAGATGGGCCCAGATAACACCCGAGGCTCGACACCTAGTTTCATCGAAATATGAGAAGTGGGGTGTTATGTCTTGGTCGATCCGACGTGGGCTGCACCGGGTGACCTCAGGTCACATGACCTTGAGGTCACAGAGTGACTACAAGACTCATGCTATATATCATTGAAATCAAGTCGACGAGATAAGCATAGTGCCGTTGAATTGAGCGCTAGGGCTGTAACTATAAAAACAGAAGTAGGGGGACGGCGCTCCCATTCACCGGCATAAGAGTAGCGGTAGGGCAATGTTGGGGTTTCAGATAGGGTGAAGACACTAGCGGATCCGGAGGGGGAGGGGGGGGGGGGGGGAGTGCAAAGCGGTCATTCCCTCCCCCAAACACACGAAATCGGAGCAAAATTGACACATTTCCTGATATAGAAGAAAATCTAAGCAACTTTAACTAATGAAAGTTTGTTTTAAATTCGCTATCAATGCATAATGCAATGCATAATGCATATCAATGCAAGCGAAATCCGATAAGTTTTCAGCATTGTGTGATAATTTTTGGAATTTGCCCCCCAAACCACTCGTGGCCCCTCCCAAACCACCGTTCTGGATCCGCCAATGGGTAAAGAGGGCATTATAAGGATTTATTTATCTGTGCTTATAAATAAATCCTTAATTTATAGGCACAGATCACTTGGGTAACTCACGCCGCTGCGTAGCGTAGCGATTATAACGATTTAAATGGGTTTGATCGCGTTTTCATGAACATGATCGTAACTATGGACAGAAAATGGAAAATCGTTTTGTTCGCGTTTTGCATGACATGATCGTAACAATGGGCAGAAAATATAAAATAAATGTATTTTTGTTCATTTGTAATGCTTAAAATCATTATGTTTAGCTTCGCGTCATCAGCAAAGATAAATTTCACTCTGATAATGACGAGAAGCCGAATATAAAGTGTTTTTATATTTGTATTGCATTATTACAAATAAGCAAAAGGCTATTGATTTTATATTTTCTGCTTCTGTCTATAAATACCGATTTCGGCAACTTTCGATTTGGAACCTGAAATGTTGCGGTCGGGGCCAATGCGGCTGCAGCGTCGCGTGATGACCTCTCCGCAACACAAACGTAGCGGGCAGAGTAGTCGAGCGGGCATACCAGAATCTTCAGGCCACCTCCACGCTACGGCAGACATGCATCAACGCAAAGCCACTGTGATTAAAAACCAAACTTTCGCTCGATCACCACCTGTGGAGACTGACTAGACTAGTCTGACTGACTAGACTAGTCTGACTGACTGGTTTCTGAGCCGCGTTTCCTTGACGAATAACGCCGATAACCACATGTGCTGCAACACTCATAGGGTGATAGGACCGGAACAGAAGCGCAGCTTCATGATGTCGGACATTATAGATGCAATCAACAACGTCAGTTCGTTTCGCCTTCGAGGTTCACAATAAATTTGTGGACACTTGGCTCATTAGAGAGAATAGTTTTGTTTGTTTCTGTATACAAACTCTCATAAATGTCTCGTTGTCAAGAGCGGTACATTTACAATGCTCAAGGGGCTAACATCAACATATTCAAAAACAAAATTCATCCTGATTAGTACAAACGCCAACCAAACAAAATATCAAAGCTCCAGTCTACTTCAATATACACACACGATAATACCATTTTAGGAACAAAAGTGCTCCAAAGTTTTGGAAACACACTGGACACGTGCGCTCATGCTGTTTTGTTTTTTTACTATCGCTCATTTCACGCTTCTCTAGGCATATTTAATGTAGCGTTATGCTATTTACATTTTTATACATTTCAGATTTGTCCACAAGTTCCGTCCTCACAAAGTCAAGATTAGTGAAGCGACATACCACACTGAAATGGTAGCGCATAGATTGCTTCATCTGATTTTTCCCTCAAAACAACGGATTTTCCCATGCTAAGGGGATGTATTGTATGTATGTATGTATTTACGTCTTTGGGTGATCCACACGCGACGTGGCTATAATGCCCAGCGACAATAGATGAAAAAGGTGAACATGGTAATGACAACAGATATAACTCAACTCACATTCACACAGTCTCACAAGAGTCACCGAGTCATGAGATGCCTACTAACAGCGCGATTACACCTATTGACGGGCAGTTGAGTCAGTTCCGAGGGCAGAGCGTTATACAGGACGGGTGCCCGTCGATGAAAGCAGCGCTTTCCAGCATTGGTACGAGACGCAGGGACATGTAGCTGCGAGTCCTGCCTTGTGCTACGCTCTCGACGTGAACGGTTGGGTGAAACACACTCGCCAGACACTCAGGCTCACTATCTCGCAGGACCTTATGCAAGAGACGGAGCGTGTGATATTGGACCAACTCGTTAGAGCTCATCCAGCCAAGCCTCTGTCTCAGGTCAGATACATGGTCATATTTTGAGCGACCGAAGATAACACGAGCAGCAAGGTTGAGAATCTTCTGGATTCGTTTTAGATTGCCGCCTGAGCCGTTGCCGTAAACAGAGATACAATATCTCGCCTGAGACACGACCAGGGCCGTCACAAGCATTTCGACCACACGGGTGGGAACATGATGTCTCAGATGTGACAGACCGGTGAGTGTGCCGAAGCAGCGGCGAGTCAGGTTTGAGATGTGACTATCCCAGCTGAGAGACTGGTCGAAAGTGACGCCGATATTTTTTGCTTCTCTGCATGATTCCAGGGCCACACCGCCAAAATGCACTATGACGGGTGGAAGATGACGGATGTTTTGATTGCTGCCAAAGGATTTGTGTTTTGTCGGCGTTAACTTTCAGTCCATTAGCGCGAAACCACCGATCGAGTGGGGCGAGACCGGTCTCCAGCCGTGTGATCCCTGCCTGCAGGTCCGATTTCGCGCCGCTGACGAGTAACTGTTTGTCATCAGCATATTGGAACACATCAAGGCCTGGCGCAAAGAGACTCAAATCGTTCGAGAATACCGAAAACAAGAGAGGTCCCAGGGCGGACCCCTGGAACACTCCCATGCTATTCGGAAGTGGCCCGGACGTGTGGCGCTGGCTTGCGTTGTCGGGGAAGCTGACGCTTTGCGTGTGACCGTGAAGGCACGTCTGGAACCAATACGTGCAGATTTCGTGTTGGCTGAGCTTGTCTAACAGTACAGAATGGTCTATGGTGTCAAAGCATTTACTGAGATCGATTAAACAGAGGATCGAGATTTCCCCTCTATCAGTGGCCGCTAGGATACGGTCAGAGACCGCGTCAAGTGCGGTTTCAGTGGAATGTGCCGGTCGGAAGCCGTGCTGAGTGTGAGACAAAAGGTGGCAGGAGAATAGGAAGTAGTACAGCTGTCGCTGTACAATGCGCTCTACGAGCTTGGCTATGGCGGGTACGATAGAGATTGGTCGGAAATTGGAAGGATTTGAGGAGTCGACTTGAAGATCGGACAAATCAGAGAGTGCTTCCACGAAGCAGGGAAGTCGGAGTTTGCAAGATAAGAGTTGACAATGAACAGGAGGACATCGGCTATCGCGTCAAAGCTGGCTTTCAAGACTCGAATGCAAATGCCGTCATGGCCGCACGAGGATGAGTTGCGCATGCTGAATAACGAGCGCCACAGTACCTCCTGGCTGACAGGCATCACAGCGAAGGTACGGGACACCACTCGGGGTACACGGCACGGAAGGTCAGGCTTCACACCCCTCTCCGCGACCTCAGCGGCGACGCCAGGGCCAACGTTAACAAAGAACTGGTTAAGTTGTTCGGCAGGCATGGATGGTAGAACCCGTTGGCCAGACTTTTTGTCCCCCACAACACTACGCAGGTTTTTCCAGACAGAGGTGGGGCCCGCCTCCTTGATGCGCCGGCCAATGTCGTCACGGGAGTCACGCCGGACAGCGGATCGCACTGTCCGGTTTAGGTCGCGATATTCAGAGGAATCGCGGCCGTGAACCGTAAGAACCTGGCGGCGGCGAGCCATTGGGTCTCTGGTGACGTCAGACCACAAGTGGTGCTGTGGAATTGCGGATGGTGATGTCGCGGATAGGTGCATGACGGTCTGTGATAGGCATGAATATTTGCACAAACGTGTCCCACTGCTCCGTGACGCTATGGGAGCGGAACACATGGCTCCAGTCAGCAGCCCTCAGATCAAGATGAAAAGCTGATAGGTCTAAACGTTTGAGACATCTCGAACGAACAGTTACTGGTTTTCTACGTTGATGAGGCAAGCTAAGTTTGGCACGTACAAACTGATGAGGACTGAAATGGCAGAAACGGGTGCCACACTGAGTAACATGTGGTCCGTTCACAACAAACACATCTAACAACGATCCCGTCGCGTAGGTGGGCACACTTACGAGCTGCGACAGCGTGCCATCCGACACAAATCGCTTCAGGTTACGACTGGCTGGATCGCTGTCGGACTTGAGCAGCGCAATTCAGTCACACAGTGACTACCTACCACAGGTCGCACTGATCATTGATTTATTCCGTATCGAAACTGAATACAATAGGAAAATCACGGTGTGTATAAATAAGAAATAAGACTCGAGCAAAGGTGGCGCCAAAAGATACGTTGCCCCCTCCCCTTTGAAGCCTAAGGGGGGGGGGAGGGGGAAGGGGACATGCCCCCGTGCCCACCCCCTGCGGCCGCCAGTGCGCACGACACCACTGCACGGCGTAAATACTGTGCCGCCCGACATCACTGCACGGCGTAAATACTGTGCCGCCCGACACCACTGCACGGCGAAAATACTGTGCCGCACGACACCACTGCACGGCGTAAATACTGTGCCGCACGACACCACTGCACGGCGAAAATACTGTGCCACACGACACCACTGCACGGCGTAAATACTGTGCGGCACTTGTTTAGGTAATCAAATGCCGAATAATTATGATTTTAATTGGCCTGGTTTCGAATATAGAGTGAGTTGGAATGTTTTGTTGGTTTTCTTTCATTAGCTAAATCGTGCAATTTATGCCCATTCTATGCACACTAGTCCGAATCTACCTAACAAAGAGTCTGGCTTTGTTACGAGCGAGCGTTTCGCGCTCGCTCGTCTTTCCGTGGCGTATGGGAAAATTCTGAATATGAGCGACCCGACCCGGCTCGGCCCGGCCCGTGGCGACGCTTTTGACAAGCTATTATCTCTGCAACCGCACGTCCGATTGACAAGCGGGCTTCTTTGATGAGCAGCCCCATCCCTGTTTACCCTGTTTGAGACCAGTGCCGACTCACGTGGGTGACTACCACTGCGCGTGGCGCGTGCCGCGCGAGGGGTGTTGGAAGGTGTTTCCTCACAATAACTCCGCAACGGCTGAGCCTATTGTGTTCAAATTTGGTATGTGGTTAGGGACCCCTCAGCCGCTACTTTCCCACATGTTATTGACGGGTGCCTCTGCACGTGCGCACGTGCACACACCTATTCTATATTTCAGGAACGGCTGCGACGATTGTGTTCAAATTTGGTGTGTGGTTAGACCCCTCAGCCGCCGCTTTCCCACTAGTCAGGGATGGGGTACCTCTGCACGTGCGCACGTGCGCACCCCTATTCTATATCGCAGGAATTGCTGAGCCGATTGTGTTGAAATTTGGTGTGTGGTTAGGGACCTCTCAGCTGCCACTTTCCCACAAGTCAGGGATATTTATTGCCTCTGCACGTACGCACGTGCACACCCCTATTATATATATCCGGCACGGCTGAGCCGATTGTGTTCAAATTTTGTGCGTTGTTAGGGACCTCTCAGCCGCCACTTTCCCACAAGTCAGGGATGGGGTGCCTCTGCACGTGCGCACGTGCACACCCCTATTATATATATCCGGCACGGCTGAGCCGATTGTGTTCAAATTTTGTGCGTTGTTAGGGACCTCTCAGCCGCCACTCTCCCACAAGTCAGGGGTGGGGTACTTCTGCACGTGCGCACGTGCGCACCATTTTTATATCTCAGAAACTACTTGCCCGATGGAGTTGAAGTTCACCATACATTTTCTTCCCGCTCGCTCGTTCATCGCCAACTTTGGTGTCTTACTGGTAAAGTACCTAAATTCGAATTGATCGGGGAAGTTGAAAACAAGTTTTAAAAAGAACCGGATGGTTATTGCAGAGTAGAAGGAGAGAGAAACAGAGATGTGACGGGACACTCAATACCGGATAATTTAAATCCATTGCCGTGTAAGTTTGCAACACCCATTAAGATATACGGTGCCATTTTGTAGTTCGCTTTAATACGTTTTTTATGTTAAATCAGGCACTGATATACGGCGGATATACTGTGACCCTCGACACTGATGCAGGTAGGGTAAGAACGGGTTCAGTACGCCAGTGGCAAGAGTAAGTAGTAGCTATTTCACCAGCTTAGCAATGTCGGAGCAACGCCATTTAGTGTCATAAGCAAATCACCATTGATTTCACAAGGCATCGAAAATCGAAAACGTAGGAGTGCTACGGGTTCCCTTGCCGTTCTAAGACACGTACACTCATTTTACGTGCATCTTTTGTAACGTAGAATGTAGCGGAAAATCGAATGTATGCCTAGGTTTGTCACTCTTATTATATGACACATGAAAGATAATGGTGTGGGCCTCATGTAGGCGCAGTGACAACACCTGTCAGTCAAAAATAGAAACCGTCAGTTAGCAACATACACTAGTGCGTACACTGGCGGATCCAGGGGGGGGGGCATTTAAGGCGGCTGCTTCCCCCAAAGTAGCCTGTTTGACCCCCCCCCCAACGACCAAGCCTCACATGAACAAACGATCGGTAATAATGTGTATTGACTTTGCCTCTGTGCCATAAATAAAAGTTTCGATGGAAACAAATATCTGAGGCCATTCTTATTTTAAAAAATCGAGTCGTGGCACGATTTTTTTTTATAAAGA
>JAXIVJ010014489.1:30000-34256 GCA_036785665.1 Chirona hameri | reverse complement strand
CACACACACAACACACACTACACACCACACTCACACTCACACTCACACTCACACTCACACTCACACTCTCTACACAGCACTCACACACTCACACTCACAGCACACACATCACACACACACACACACACACACACACACACACACACACACTCACGACACACACTACACACTCACACTCACTACACACAGCACACACACACACTCACACACACTCACACACTCACACTCACACACACACACACACTTCACACTCACTCACACACACTACTCACACACACACACTCACACACACTCAAACACTCACACACTCACACTACTCACACACACTCACACACACACACACACCTCTCACACCTACACTCACTCACCACACTCACACACTCAATCTCTCTACACTCACACACTAACTACTCACTCAAACACACTCTCAATCTACAACACTCACTATACATCAAACTATCACTATCTCATCTTCACACTATCACACTACTACATCTCGACTCACTACTCAACTATAACACTAACACTCAAACGACTCACACTCAAATCTACACACTAGCACTAAAACTCTATCACACTCACACTCATCACTTCACACTATATCAGCTATCACAACTCAACACTCTCACTCTACTCACACTACATCTCACACTACAACACACTCACACAGTCACACTTCACAGCACTCACACTACTACATACGACTCAACACACACACACGTCACACTCACTCACACATCACACGAACACTACCACACCTACACACACTACACAAACACATCACACACACACTCTACACTCACACTCGACACAGAACACACTACACACACTCACACTACTCACACACACTACACACACACACTCTCACACACACACACACACACACTCACTACACTCACACACTCACACTACCACACACTACAACACACTACACACACGACTACACACACACACATCAGCACACGACACACACACACACACACTACACACACTACACACACACTCACATCACACACACACTCACACACTCACTCACACACACACACACACAGCACACACGACACACACACACACACACGACTCACACACACACACGACACACACACACACCACACACACACACTCACACACACGACACACACACGACACACACACACACTACACACACACACACACACACACTACACACACTCGACACACCACACGACTCACAACACACACACACACTACACTCACACACACACCACACACACAACACTCGACACACTCACACACACTCAACACACACACACACACACACACACTACGTACACACACTCACACACTCACTCACTACACGACAACTCACACTACAACACACACTATACACACACACTCGACACACACACACACACTACACACTCTCACACACACTACACACATCACTACACACACGAACACTACCAACACACTCACACACACACTACACTACACACTACAGCACTCACTACACACACACACTCACACACTCACACACCACACCCACGACTCCACCCACCCTCCACCCACTCACACTCACCACCCACTCCACCACTCACCCACCTTCCCACTCCCACCCACCCACTCCACACCACCCACCCACCCAGCCCACACCACCCACCCTCCCACCCTCCCACCACCCAACCAACCCACCTACCCACCCACCCTCACCCACCCACCACCCACCCACCCCACCCACCCACCCACCAACCCACCCACCCAACCTCCCAACCACCACCCACAGCCACCAACCCACCCATCCCACCCAACATACCCGACCCTCCCACCATACCACCCTCCCAACCTCCACCTCAACCCTAAATCGGCGCCCTTACCACAACGCCACCCACAACAAACACTACATACATACAACCATACATACATACATACATACCATACATCACCTACATACATACATACATCACATACATACATACATACATACATACATACATACAACCTACATACATACATACATACATACATACATACATACCAACATACATACATACCATACACACATACATACATACATACATACATACATACATACATACATACATACATACATCATACATACATACCTCACATACATACATACATACATACATACATACATACATACATACATACATACATACATACATACATACATAACATACATACATACATACATACATACATACATACATACATACATACATACATATACATACATACAATACATACATACATACATACATACATACATAACATACATACATACATACATACATACATACATACATACATACATACATACATACATACATACATACATACATACTACATACATACATACATACATACATACATACATACATACATACATACATACATACATACATACATACATACATACATACATACATACATACATACATACATACATACATACATACATACATACATACACATACATACATACATACATACATACATACATACATACATACATACATACATACATACATACATACATACATACATACATACATACATACAGACACATACATACATACATACATACATACATACATACATACATACATACATACATACATACATACATACATACATACATACATACATACATACATAGCATACATCATCATCATACATACATGACATACAACATACATACAGCATACATACATACATACATGACATGCAGCATACATACATACATACATACATGACATACATACATACATACATACATACATACATACATACATACATACATACATACATACATACATACATACATACATACATACATACATACATACATACATACATACATACATACATACATACATACATACATACATACATACATACATACATACATACATACATACATACATACATACATACATACATACATACATACATACATACATACATACATACATACATACATACATACATACATACATACATACATACATACATACATACATACATACATACATACATACATACATACATACATACATACATACATACATACATACATACATACATACATACATACATACATACATACATACATACATACATACATACATACATACATACATACATACATACATACATACATACATACATACATACATACATACATACATACATACATACATACATACATACATACAGTACATTACATACATACATACATACATACATACATACATACATACATACATACATACATACATACATACATACATACATACATACATACATACATACATACATACATACATACATACATACATACATACATACATACATACATACATACATACATACATACATACATACATACATACATACATACATACATACATACATACATACATACATACATACATACATGACAGTACATACATACATACATACATACATACATACATACATACATACATACATACATACATACATACATACATACATACATACATACATACATACATACATACATACATACATACATACATACATACATACATACATACATACATACATACATACATACATACATACATACATACATACATACATACATACATACATACATACATACATACATACATACATACATACATACAGTACATACATACATACATACATACATACATACATACATACATACATACATACATACATACATACATACATACATACATACATACATACGACATACATACATACATACATACATACATACATACATACATACATACATACATACATAACATACATACATACATACATACATACATACATACATACATACATACATACATACATACATACATACATACATACATACATACATACATACATACATACATACATACATACATACATACATACATACATACATACATACATACATACATACATACATACATACATACATACATACATACATACATAACATACATACATACATACATACATACATACATACATACATACATACATACATACATACATACATACATACATACATACATACATACATACATACATACATACATACATACATACATACATAACATACATACATACATACATACATACATACATACATACATACATACATACATACATACATACATACATACATACATACATACTTACATTACATACATACATACATACATACATACATACATACATACATA
>JAXIVJ010014489.1:2500-20000 GCA_036785665.1 Chirona hameri | reverse complement strand
TAGGCACAAAGGTGGGACGCGCGAGCGAAGCAGCGGGCAGCGCCGCCCCGGTCAGTGGGCCCCGTGACACGTGACTGGGACAGCAGGACCCGCCGTTCGTCGGCGTAGATTTGCGGGTCCCCCGACCCTCGCTAGGTTCGGGGGACATGAGCATCGCGGGCCCGGAAGTACCCGGCGGGAAGAGAAGGGCCTCCCTCCAGTCGGTGCCCTGCGATGCGTTGGCGATCGACCAGGCGCCGGAGTCCCACAGGTCCACAGGCAAAGGGCTCCCGAGTATTTCGCGGAGGACGTCTGGCGATCCCGCGGCTCCGTCCTCCGCAGATGGCGCCGCGTCCGCCATCGCCATGGGTGACGCCGGATGCCGCAGGCGCACCGCTCCACCTCCAGGGTGGTGTCTCTGGGCCTCCAAGCCTGCGACGCGTCTCAAGAGAGTCTTCATCTCTTCTTCAGACGCCATTTCTGAAAACTAAATCACTCAGTCACCAGGTAGTCTGTTTATATAATCCGGCCCGTGTGCACACTACTACTAGTACACATGCTTATCCAAACAATTACTATTCATCCTCTTCTCCCCTCCCGTCTCTTTGCAGGAACAGCTCATATTTATGTTTCAATTCCGAAACGCTGGGGCTTACTCCAGCCTGATACCTCTCGACTGGGATTGACCTGCGTCCGGACCTGGTTACTGGGTCGGCCAGCAAAGGGCGCAGAAGGAGTAGAAGGAGGCTGTTGGGCTGTCCTTTTCGAGGTAGAAGACAGGCCTGCCGCTGCACTTGACGATGGGCCTGGTTCTGGGGAGAGTTGGGCACGCGATGGTTGAAGCTGAAGAAGAAGAAAAAAAACAGGATAAATCAGGACATGATTCCCTGTAACATACTATGATAACAACATGGGCGCAGGTGTCCCAAAATGTGTGCACATTTGTGCAGCATCAGTTGAAAATGGCCAAAAATTATCATAAGTCCCACTTGAAGTAAGATAACCTTACAAACCAGTCTGCAAAACGTGGCAGGTTTCAACGAGGTAACATTGGGCAGAGTTGGCACCAACACATCAAAATTGGGTCAGCTTTTGGGAATTTGGGACACATCTCTGGAAGACGTTACTCACCAGTCTTTGGTGGCACTAGGTCCAAAAAATAAATTACATTGACGCGTCAATTTTGTTATGCAAGGTGGGCATAGCTTGTCAGGCACTGTGGCAGAAATTGAAACTCGGATCAGCAGTAGTGCTATTTGGAGGAATTCAAGGAGCAGAAGCAGCAGTGTCCTAGCATTTGGAAATTTGGGTGGAAACGACACCCTATGGATACTATATTTCCACTCTTTTTCCTGAGTTTTGCTGTGATTTTTCCACTCCTTATTTTAAAATGTATTGGATAATTGGAACTCTGATACTGATTTATGGATGTAATGATGGGGACAGCTTGTGTAGGGAAAGACTGGTAAGAATTGGCGTAGTTACCTAATAACTTTTCTGATAAGCGGGCAATTGAATATTGATCAAGCTGAGTACACATGTTTTTTGGTTGAATTTTCCACTCTTTATGCTTATTTTTAGCCTGAATTTTCCACTCCGCACCCCAGCTCCAAAGCAATCCTAGGACCCTGAGAAGCAGGCAAATGAGGTTCTTTATTGCCAAAGTTGGTAAACATGATAATCGCAAAGGAATACAAACTTGAGTCATCTTAGTATGAAAGACAATGAGCACATCCCTGAAAATGTTAAAATTAAGTGTTCCAAATTTGCTAACTGGTTGGACAGGACAGGTATTCGCTGCCAGGTAGTGGTGTCAATCGGTTACCAAAATTTTGGTAACCGACAAAATGTTGTGACCGATTTGGTAATCGGTCGGTCAGGCTCATAAATTTTTGGACACTTGTCGGTCAGCAAACGGGGCAATTGCTCCCCCCCCCCCCCCTGAAGGTCTGTACGTGTCCCCTTTGGTCGAAAAAATGAATTATTTGTTTGTTTGTTTTTTAAAGAGAAAAATGGTGAAAATATGCCCTTTTAAAAATATAGTGGGCCATATCCGGTGAGTTTGTTTGGTGGGGGTACTTTATGCCCCCCCCCCCCCCTGAGAAAAAATTGCCCCCTCTTGGAGTAAATCCTGGGTACGCTACTGTTTGACGAGCGGTAATTTGAAGTCATCGCCGTTAGATAAGTATGTTGGGTAGTTAGGTTACAACACTTGCAAGTCAATGTTTTTGAAATATTTTGCTTTTTAAAGTTTTTTTTCAAGCACATTATGAACATTAAGCCAAAACAATGTCATTTCTCGCCCCTCAGCCAGACCGGGGCCGCGTGTGGCCGTCTGGCTCCTCAGCCGGACTGGTGCAGCGTATGCCCGTCTCGCCCCTCAGCCAGACCGGGGCGCTAGCGTATGGCCGTCTCACCACTCAGCCAGACCGGGGCAGCGTATAGCCGTCTCACCACACAGCCAGCCCTGGACAGCGTATGCCGTCTCGCCCCTCAGCCGGACCTGGGCAGCGTGTGGCCCAGGCCGTTTCACCCCTCATTCAGACCTGCAGTGTATGTCGTCTCGCCCCTCAGCCAGACCGGGGCAGCGTATGGCCGCCCCCCCCCCTCCGCTGGACCGGGGCAGCGTTTAGCCGTACCACCCCTCAGTCAGACCGGGGCAGCGTATGGCCGCCTCACCCCACAGTCAGACCGGTGCAGCGTATGGCCGTCTTGCCAGCCGCCCCTTACACAGACCGGAGCAGCGTATGGCCGTCTCCCCTCATCATGAATTAAGGGATGGATAATTATCCACGGTAAACGCAATCTTAGATAGGATGGTACCTTAGGCGCAACTATAGTATCCGTATCCCGTTCGAAATATTTGCACCGCACCGAGCCGCGTGCAAAGACAGCGGAGTCGGACCAGAGCACCAGTGACATCACGCAAATGTTAATTGGGACGCTAAAATCTCCGGATGACTACCTCTCTTATACGGCCTTGAATGTATTGCATTATTGTCACGGTAGATACGGCGGCTGCGAAAATCCTTGTGCCTTTGTGGAAGTAATTATTGACAAGGCCGTAATCCGTATAAGAATTAATAATTTAAGATTGAGTGAGTTCCATTGGTTTTTGAACGATGCCGCTGAAATGCTGCTTGTGTGGCTCGAGGGCGAACGTTTTTAAGTGAGTATTTGATGGCCTAGCCAAAGAGAAACAATCCTTTCCAAATCAAATAATTTATCACAGACTGATGAGTAACGTGTTCCAGATCAGATAGGTAAACTCACCTGCTTGGCCTCCCCACCTTTGCCCACTCAAGGGGTGATGGTAAAGCACTAAGGGTATCATGTCCTGTCCTGGTATGAATTCCCCCAAATAGCACTACTGCTGATCCGAGTTTCAATTTCTGACAGTGCCTGACAAGTTCTGCCCACTTTGCATACAAAATTGATGTGTCAATGTAATCATGTCATGATTTCTCTTGTTGGTTTTTCAGCTTCAACCATCGCATGCCCAACTCTCCCCAGAACCAGGCCCATCATCAGGTGCAGCGACAGGTCTGTCTTCTACCTAAAAAAGGACAGTCCAACAGCCTTCTACTCCTGCCGCGCCCCCTGCTGGCTGACCCAGACCTGATGTTGGCTGTTGTCTCACATTTTGGTACTGTGCTTATCGTGTGCAATATGGTGTTTGGCCAGCTTTATTCGACCAGCTCATGTACCTGCGCATTGTGAGAGACTATGTTTATTAAATAAAACCGATACTTACCATGTGAACTGTGTTTGTGCGGCGCTGTGGATGGCACTATGTATGTTCAGTTTTCAGGCGACTGATTGCTCCAGCGACCAGCTCATGTACCTGCACATTGTGAGAGACTATGTTTATTAAATAAAACCGATACTTACCATGTGAACTGTGTTTGTGCGGCGCTGTGGATGGCACTATGTATGTTCAGTTTTCAGGCGACTGATTGCTCTCAACGTAAACAAGCACAGAATTTGACCATATTTATTAAACCGAATGATACAAGCTCAACAGATTTGCGCATCACAATTACAACTATACAGGCTGCATAATTGTGCTACAAGTGTTCGCTGATTTACTCAATTTCTGAACTGGCAGTGTTGACCAGATACATAAGCTTGTGTGTTGACCTGGCGAGCACTGGAGAGTGAGGCAACGCACACCTCAACAATGCAAAATAGGCAAGGGTTTTAGCCAACTAAACAATCCCGAAAGCAGAAAACTGAACTAAATCACAGTTTGAACATTGGTCTCATAACACTGGTACCAAATTCATTCACTGTTCTACAGCCGGAGATATGACTGTTTGCAGTTTACCATAGCAAAGGAGAAACCGATCCAGAGTATGCTGTCCCTCTGCCAAGCCTGGCTCGGCACAGCACCCTTCCTCCAGCACCTCAGCTGAGCCTCAGCTGAGCCTCACCTCAGCTGAGGGGGAGGGGGAGGGGTGCGGTCGGAAATATTTATAACTCAATTATTTCCATGCAACGCTCATAGGCGTAATGTTAATGAGCTCAGCAGAATCCCATTTTATCTAGTGTTAACTGAATCGCTCAGTATACGGACATTGGTCGAGGTTTTTTTACTTTTTTGCACTTACAAAAACAACATCTGGAAATGTCCTATTTGGGTCCTATTTGGATCCTATTTTATCCTATTTGGACGCTCCAAAAATACATTTTAAGCGTGCATTAACTTGTCTTGGGGGGGGGGGGGGCAAGACATAGTTTGGCCCCCCCTTTGACCGTCTTGGGGGGGGGGGGGGCATGGTCCCGTTTGCCCCCCCCCCCCCCCCTGGATCCGCCTATGCGACCACCTACGGCCAAATATGTGCCTTCAAGGGCGTCGCCACTCGCCTCGGTCTCAACGTTACTTGGAAAAATTCAAGTACATGTGTACTTCAACTTTTGATGATGTTGAGGTTATCTATCTGAAAGTTACTAGGGACATGTCCCGTGTCCACAGCATGACCCCAGCAAAGGCAGTTTCGAATTTTACTAGGGACAGTCAGGGGCGTAGGAACTATGTTCAGGTTGGGGGGGAGCAGGAGGCATTCTGAAGTCGATTCTTTCCATGCACCGCCCATAGGCGTAATGTTAAAATATAAAATGTTGGGGGGGGGGGGGGGGGGGGGGGGCTGCCCCCCCGGCTCCTACGCCTATGGGGACAGTCCTTAGTAGATTTTGAGGATTTGAAAATTACTATGGACAATGTGCCTAGTGTCCCTAGTGGTGGCGACGCCCATGTGTATAATTTGTCTGTGGCTGTATATAACACTATGCTTTATATTATCATGAAAAATAATATTTTTTCCCCAAAAAACTAACAAACAATAACACAAAACTGGCAATTAAATCAGAAGCTCATCGATGCACATCGACGGCGACCTATTTGGCGTCGGCGATTTGTTTACAAAGTCATTGTCATGCTTCTCGGCGCACTTAACCATTGTGGCGAGTTGTTCCTGATTAGTATACCCAAGTCCCGTAGCAGACTTTGTTAATGACGTCACTGGTGCTATTCTTGTGTAGCATTGGAAAATATATCTGATTTTGAGTTGAAAGCTAATTAAAAACTTATTCAAATTATTGTTTTTAAAGGAAATAGTTCACCTTCAGTATGTGATTTTGAACTGAAATAGCAGTTTTGTAGCCCGTGTTGAGAAATCCTTATCTGCAACTTTTCTCGGCTGAAAAGACTCCAGCCGAAGATATTTGACTTTTTGGCGAAGGAATGCGGCGCATATATGATATACCGTACCGTCTGAGAGTTCCAGCACTGGTCTGAGCATGCGCAGACCAATAACGGACACCATACCATTAATAATTTATGACCTGTCCTGAATTGGCGCGATGTAGGACCATTTTTGAGAAGAAAAAAGAAACGGTATTAAATATATTAAAATCGTGTTCTGAAAATTTTCCGAAGGTGAACGATTTCCTTTAAGTTTGAATTTTCTTGTTAATCATTATTAAAGGTATTTTATCACTGTATTTCATAGTAGTTGACACTTCAGAAACTTGTGACGTAATAATATTGTATCCAATATTGATTTCCCTCACCTTTTGCTGTTGTGGCGCAGCGCCGAGTGCTTTGCGAATACTAGCTTGCCTGGGGTTCAATTCATTCCGCCCTTATTTTATTCGAGTTGGTATAGTTTGCATGTTGTTGTTATTCATGACTTATACTGATAGTCAGTCATGCATCACGAATGCTTCACGGATTGCTTCACGGATCAGAGCGCTGCTCGAACGCACGCTAGTAGCGCTAGTAGCGCTTTCGTTCTCCATGGCAACCAGACGTGAGCCAATGAAAAGCCAGAACGTATTCCCTTTCTGGCTTTTGATTGGCTGACGCCTGGTTGCCATGGAGAACGAAAGCGCTACTAGCGCTACTAGCGTATGTCCGAGCAGCGCTCAGTTTGATCGGAAACGTCACAGAGCCTCCAAAAATGCCGCACTCGATGTAAACAATGGTAGGGAAGGACGAATTTGTAAATGACCTTCATGAAGTACACAAGGTACTTGTTTTGTATTTTTTTTCCAAACTTACAACTTTGAATTTGGGAATTATTTTATTTTATTCTTAAATTTAAATCAAATAATTTTAAAACCATAACGGTAGCCTAAGAAATTGTTGCTAACAAAATCAAAAGGTCATTATTTCCCTTTAAGCGGTTGACGACGGTCTGTATAACCTGCTCGTTCGTCTCGGCCTGGTCTTGGTACGTCCATCGCGCCAGCCTGTTCAGTCTCTCTCCAAACGCCTGCACGTCTTCGCCTGGCTGCCGTGTGGCCTGTGAGAAGGCAGCGAACGTTTGCAGCTCGTCAACTTTTGTGCCGAATCGTGCTTCGAGAGCAGACTTCACTGTGCTGTAGTTTTGTTTGTCTTCAGTTGATAGTGCTGCACAAATGTCTAGTGCATTGCCTTCTAGCAGCCCTAACAAAACTTGCAGCTTATCTGGCGCCGATAATTGGGATGCTCTGGCCTCGAAACGCCTTATCCATGCGTCCCAGCTGTAGCCCTCAGTCCCGGCGAATGGGGCCCCGCGCGTATACAGTAGGAGTGTTGGATCCATAATAATTATTTTTGAGTGCGTGAAACCAGGTTGGGTCAGAAAAAGACGTCGCAAAAAAATATTGTTGGCGATTCCCTATAACAGGGCTCACTTATATATGATTTGATATTTAATCCCCGGGTAAACGGTATCAGGGCAACACATCTCGTTAGCGCTGAACCGACACGTATTGTTTTTCAATATTAACACGTCATGAGTCCCACTGCACACGAGGTTTCAGCGCAACGTGGAACGTTAGCACCGAACCCGTCTTGGTATCCAGTATCCACGGAGACACGCAGCACAGAGACGTTAAAGGGACATTGCCACCTTTCTGAAAGTTGTCAAATATACGTCGGTTGTACCCGCAAATATGAAGTGAGTGCTGCTGAAAACGATGGTGATATTTTTTCCCTCGAAAACGACATTTAACTTGATAAAAATTAATTTGTTTAAATTTGGGATGATGACGTCATGTTGAGCTCTAGAGAGCTATACAGAAATCCTTTACGCTGCCAAAAAGGGCACATTTTTTCGAGACAATTCTGGCGCTTTGAATACAAAACCAACCAACCATTGAAACGTATGCGTCTTGGTACACCACCGTCAAACTACGAGCAGATTTATATCAAACTGCAGTTTGATATTTGAGGCATCTCGATTTGGCTGAAAATTGATACACTGACCATATCCGATACGCTGATCACGAATCCAATGTTTTTTATCTGGGATTTTTAGTATCTTACGAAATACGGACGGTCATACATACATACGAAGGTCCGCCGGGGTATCTAGATTTCGCTGAAAATTGGTCCACAGACGATATCCGATGCGCTGATCACGAATCCAATGTTTTTGGTCTTGTATTTTCGTATCTTACGAAATACGGATGATCATACATACATACGAAGGTCCGCCGGGTATCTATATTTCTTTGAACATTTGTGTGCAGAGTACAGACCATACTTAGGACACTGATCACGAAATCTTCCGTTTGATATTCCAGCATGATTTTATTTCGCAGACTGTGTAATGCTTTCTACATTTATTTTCGTATCGCAGTGCAGGAAACAGTTAACAGTATCATACACCACATTGTGCCCACCCTTGACAAGCCAGATGCAACAACTTGATCAACTGGGGTTGCAACTTAAAATTCATGGGATCAGGGGCAAGATTCTGGATTGGATAGAAACGTGGCTTTCAGGACGCCAGCAAAGGGTTATATTGAATGGGTGCCAATCACAATGGAAGGAGGTTCTCAGTGGGGTTCCACAGGGCTCAGTCCTGGGCCCATTGCTTTTTATAATTTTTGTGAATGCAATTGAGAACAGTATAGACAGCAAAGTCTTGAAATTTGCAGACGATCTAAAAGTTGTCAGGATTATTAGAGGAAAACATGATCAGGATGTTTTTCAATCAGATCTGGACAAGCTAGTTGAGTGGTCTGAAGCATGGCAGATGAAATTCAATTTGAGTAAATGTAAGATTATGCACGCTGGACGGGTTAGCAGTAAACATAGGTATGAAATGGGTGGGCAGAAAATGGAGCAGATTGAAAAGGAAAGAGATTTAGGTGTCGTGGTAAACAATAGACTATCAGCGTCAGACCAGGTTGTAGAAGCTAGGAAAAAGGCACTTAGAATGCTAGGGGCCATTAACAGAAATGTTTCCTACAAGAGTGAAAAGGTAATAACAAACCTGTATTGTGCATACGTTAGACCACATTTGGAGTATTGTGTACAAGCCTGGTCTCCAACATATGAGAAAGATTGCTGGTTGTTAGAAAGAGTTCAAAAAAGGGCAACAAAAATGATTAATTGTCTTGGTAGTTTACCTTATGAAGATAGATTAAGGAAATTGGGTATGTTTTCACTTAGATATAGAAGGCTAAGAGGAGATCTAATTGAAGTCTTCAAATTTGTAAATAGTCAGCATTCTAGATATTTAAAGGGTATGTTTGAGTTCAATAGGGAAAATCGAGGTAGAGGTCATCAGCATAAACTCATTATGAAACAAAGTAGGACTAGGCTACGACAGTCATTTTTCAGTAGAAGGGTTGTAGGGCATTGGAATATGCTACCAGGGGATGTCGCTGATGCAGTGACACTTGCTTCCTTCAAAATTAGATTAGATAAATACTTTACAGAGAAGGGATTAGTTCATAAATACTCGTGGGATTAGCCTTCTTTTATGCAGGTAGAGTAAGGTGATTTGAAGGGGCGAGACTGGTGGAGGGGGGGGGGGGGGGGGGTGCAACCTCGGATGGGCCCAAGAGGCTCTTTGTTGCACTTTTCTTTTATGTCTTTATGTCTTTTATGTCTAACTATTATCAAACCGAAATGTGCTTCCTTGACGAATAATGCGACAAAATACATCCTTTGGTTACCAAAACCACACGACAGTGTCCCTATTCAGCCTTTACCGAGCAAAATAAAAAAGTACCGTACAACACAGCCATCCCGATTCTTTAAATGAGAACGATCTGCTTCAGGCAAAAACGCAGGTGAAGAGGAGGGAAGTAAGTCGGCCGGAAGCGGGCGGTCACCTTGCTGCGCTCGGTCAGCTGGCCAGCCCTGCCTGCCTCCTCCGAGGGACGCTTGGCCGCTGAGTTCGGCTCCGACTCGGACTGGGGCAGACGCTTCTTCACCGCCTGTGTGTAGAGAGCGATCAGCTTATGGGGGGGGGGGGGGGGGGGAGCTCAGGTCATGGGACGACCACACCAATATACAGTACAACAACCAGCGTACAACAACCAGGGTCAGACACAGCAGCAGGTCACATGGGTCAGCGACACAGCGGCTGTGACACTGGGTCAGACACAGCGGCAGGTCACACGGGTCAGACACAGTGGCAGGTCACACGGGTCAGACACAGTGGCAGGTCACACGGGGTCAGGCACAGTGGCAGGTCACACAGGGTCAGGCACAGTGACAGGTCACACGGGGTCAGACAGTGGCAGGTCACATGGGGTCAGACACAGTGGCAGGTCACACAGGGTCAGCTGACGCAGCGGCATGCCACACGGGGTAAGATGCATTGGCAGGGCACACAGGGTCAGACACAGTGACAGGTCACACGGGTCAGGCACAGTGGCAGGTCACACAGGGTCAGCTGACGCAGCGGCATGCCACACGGGGTAAGATGCATTGGCAGGGCACACAGGGTCAGACACAGTGACAGGTCACACGGGTCAGACACAGTGGCAGGTCACACAGGGTCAGCTGACGCAGCGGCATGTCACACAGGGTAAGACACAGGGTAACACACTTTATGTCAGTGCACCATGTTGTGTACAGTATGACGTCACAGCATCATATGGTAACATCAGAAAAAACGGAGGCATTGTGCACCAGGGCAGCATTTCCATATTTCTTCTGACGAAGCAGTTATTATTATAAATAGGTTAGGTTGCATTAATACATCCGGCAACTTATTTACGCTGTAGGGTTAGGTTTTGTCTACAAGATGGTCTGGGGGTCTGGGGGCAACAGCTCCCAGTAGGGCTGTAGCGCAGTGAGCGGATTGTTCTAAACGTTGGTCCCTGCAACCGTAATTGCCGTAAAGGTTAGGTCAGGTTTGATTATGTTATTATAATTGTTTTCTGACACGCCCTGGTTAGGTTCAACGGCTTCGTCAGAAGAAATATGAAAATTTTGCTGTGGTGCACAATGCAGCTGCTTTTCTGATGTTACCATATGCTGCCATTCTTTGAATTACACGGCGCACTGACCTGACGGGCACCTACCTTAGTTGAAGATTACCTACCTGTATTATTTTTGGTCAAAGAATCTTACATTTCCATAATTTATAATTTTGCTCACTGAACAATGAACATCATCACTAGCAAACATATTGATAGAACACCACTGGTGGATACAGTTGCAGTGGAATACCAGTGGGCATAGCCCCTGCCAAATGTGAACAAAATGCAGAACATTTGCATGTTTCAGCATTTTATATACTACAATATAAGCAACTTTTATTTGGTGAAATGTGTTTTGAAATCCTCCTCAGGGTAACAGAAAAGTACAATTTCCTCCTTTAATTTTTTTAATGTGTCAACCTTCTTTTCAATCTTAAAATAATGGCATGTGGCACATTTTTCCACTCAATTTTTAGCAAAGGTATCCTTCATAGACGTCTGATTACCCGAATAATGTATCCTAATGCTAAACAAATTGCCCTTTGTCTGGCTTATGCTCTTGTGATATTTGAAACGAAAATCACAGCATAATTAGTGAATACGTTGATAGGAAAATAGGAACCTGTTGGGCCGTTGGCTGTTGGTAAATGCAATAGCATGACGACTCACCTGTACACCGTAGTATAAATATTTGATTCGCCACACACAACAGGGCATTCGAGGCATTCCTGATTGCTATTAAATTGAAATTATTGACTTAAAAAGATTAAAACTGGTCCAATGTTGATGGCACGGCGTAACACATCAATCAACAATCAAACATCTCGATTCGCGATCATAGAAAATCAGGGTTTCTTTCTAAACAAGTACACCCGGCCATAACGAGAGCTGATGTCATCGGTACAAAACTCCATATAGGCTTTACTAAGGCTTTACTAAGGCCCAAATTTTAAAATCACAATTTAATTTCTCTTAGACCAGATAACTGTGTTTGTTTTCAATGTAACCTCCCCCCCCCCTAAGTTTCGCTCTATGGCCACTAACTTAGCTATCTCAACTAAAAACTAGTACTAAGGTGGGAATGTCCCTTTAAAGGAAATAGCTCACCTTGATTTTTTTTTACCAAACACGATTTGATTATATTTTGTAATACAATTTCTTTTTATATTGTCAAAAATGGCCTTATATCGCGCCTATTCAGAACATAAGGTCGTAAATTTGTATTGTTTATAAAAACGATATGCATACTCTCTGAGTCAGAGTCCTGACGTCACGCGAATGTAAAAAAATGGTTCAGCCAATCAGATTCGAAAGTAGGTCGTGTTGTGAAACCCCTATCTGCAAGTTTTCTTGACTGAAAAGACTTTCCAGCCGAATATATTTGATTTTTTTTGGCGAAGGAATGCGGTGCTGGCGAAATAATGCTGTACTGGTGTTAGCCCGGGCAGAGGCTATACCATCAGCCAATCAGCTTGCAGCTGGTGCTAGCAAGCGAACGCCGGCCGCCGGTTGGCACATCTCCAATGCGAGTCTATCCTTACGCGACGTAAGGATAAACTCGCATTGGAGATGTGCCAACCGGCGGCCGGCGTTCGCTTGCTAGCACCAGCTGCAAGCTGATTGGCTGATGGTATAGCCTCTGCCCGGGCTAAAACCAGTACAACATTCTTTCGCCAGCACCGCATTCCTTCGCCAAAAAAAAATCAAATATATTCGGATGGAAAAAAATTTCAGTCAAGAAAACTTGCAGATAGGGGTTTCACAACACGGGCTACAAAACTGCTATCTCAGTTTAAAACTAATGTCGAAAGTGAACTATTTCTTTTAATGCTGACTTAAACCTCGCCCGTGCAGCGTCCGATCAGTGCGTGACCGTGCAAGGGGGGGGGGGGGGGGTATGTGGGTGTGGGTGTGGGTGTGGGTGTGGGTGTGGGTGTGGGTGTGGGTGTGGGTGTGGGTGTGGGTGTGGGTGTGGGTGTGTGTGTGTGTGTGTGTGTGTGTGTGTGTGTGTGTGTGTGTGTGTGGGTGGGTGTGGGTGTGGGTGTGGGTGTGGGTGTGGGTGTGGGTGTGTATGTGTGTGTGTGTGTGTGTGTGGGGGGGGGGGGGGTACAACCCCCCCCCTAGCGTTTCGCCCCTAATTGGGCTAGAGCTTCGATTAAAAAACGAGCGTGTTGCTTGTCATGAGAGGAAGCCATTAATACCCGATTTTAAGGTCCTAGGTCATTAGGTGACCTCTGAGGTCATGCAATGACTCACAATTCAACAAAATTGTAAATGCGTATAAATTGAATTTAATCGAGCTAGAATCGCGAATGAGCATATAATTATGCTAAATGGGTGCCAAATTTCAAATCAGCGTCACAAAATGTACTAGAAACTGCCAAATTCCAAACAGATCATGTCAGGTCATGTTAGGTCATTTTAGGTCAGTGACCTCGGTTGACCTGTGGATGCGCATGACCCCAGTGGAAGATATAATTATGTAAAATGGATCCATATTTGAAATCAGCGTCACAAAATGTCCTCGAAACTGCCAGAAGCCAAAAAAGTAATATCAGGTCATCGGAGGTCAGTGACCTCGGTTGACCTCTGAAAAGTTCAATCGAGATCACAGTCTCAAGGGAAACCACAACTGTCACCTGGAAACACCTGTGCATATGCTCCTGAACAACAAACACTAGGAAACTGCACAAGTTACAAAGATCAATACTACGGACGCCAGTTGCGCCTGACATGACCTTGAGAAACAGGTCAAAGGTCACGGGTCATGTGACCTACAACTTAACATTTTCAGAATATGTGTCAAATTGTTAACAAGTAGGGTACTGAAAGTTTCATCGCAATCGGTTGATATTTACGCGAGTTATTCCAGAAAAACCGAGGTGGGGGAAGGGCATCACCCACTGGCGAGGGTTAAAGGGACTGCTCCACCTTCCCAAAAGTTGCCAAATGTACGCCGCTTGTGGTGCAAAATATGAAGTAATGGCTGCCGAACACGATTATGACATTTGTTTCTCGCAAACTGCTTAGTTTCATAAAAAAGTTCAGGTTAATATTTGGGTTGATGACGTCATATTGAGCTCTAGAGAGCTACACAGAAATCCTTTAGGCTGCCAAAGAATGGCACAAAATATTTCGAGACAATTCTGGCGCTTTGAATACAAAAACCAATTACCAAACCATTGAAACGTAGTAAATATCTCCCAAGGTTCACCTTAAAACAAGTCGACTACCATCACCATTTGGTAAAGAGAGATGACGTCATCGGCTTTAGACCCCTATTTAAATACACGTAGGGCTTATTCGTTACAATTGTCAAGGCCATGCTCGAATTTCTTTTCGATTAGACATTGTGGTTGTATTAACTGCTACCCTGCTATATTTCAATGCAAATCCAACAACATGGCTATCTCAACTCAAATATAATGTTAAGGTGGGACAGTCCCTTTAACCCTCCCCAGTGCAGGGGGGGGGGGGGGGGGTGGATGCCTCCCCCCTCGGGTTTTCGGGAATAACTCGCCTAAATATCAACCGATTGCGATGAAACTTTCAGTATCCTATTGTTGAACAATGTTATATTCTATAAAAAAAGATGAACTTGTAGGTCACATGACCCGTGACCTTTGACCTGTTTTCAAGGTCGTCAGGCGCAACTGGCGTCCGTAGTATTGATCCTTGTAACTTGTGCAGTTTCCGGGTATTTGTTGTTCTGGAGCATATGCACAAGTGCTTCCAGGTGACAGTTGTGGTTTCCATTGATATTGTGACCTCGATTAACCTTTCCAGAGGTCAACCGAGGTCACTGACCTCCGATGACCTCATATTACTTTTTTGGCTTCTGGCAGTTCCTAGGACATTTTGTGACGCTGATTTCAAATATGGGATCCATTTTACATAATTACATGTTTCACTGGGGTCATGTGCCCCCACAGGTCAACCGAGGCCACTGACCTCAAATGACCTGACATGACCTGACATGACCTTTTTGGAATTTGGCAGTTTCTAGGACATTTTGTGACGCTGATTTGAAATTTGGCACCCATTTAGCATAATGATATGCTCATTCGCGATTCTAGCTCGATTAAGTTCAGTTTATACGCATTTACATTTTTGTTGAATTTTGGGTCATTGACATGACCTCAGAGGTCATCTAATGATCTAGGACCTGAAAATCAATGGATTCCTCTCGTGACAAGCAACACGCTCGTTTTTTAATCGAAGCTCTTGCTCAATTAGGGGCGAAACGCTAGGGGGGGGGGGGGGTTGTACCCCCCCCCCCCCCTGCACGGTCACGCACTGATCGGACGCTGCACGGGCGAGGGTTAAGAGGGTCGACGCAACGCAGAGCGTTAGCGCCGAGGTCGACAAATCGCTGGCAATATTCACGACAGGTATACACCGCAACACGGCGTGTTAGCGGTGCAACCTAATCACCCCTTAACCCGCGACTTACCGGGGTGGGCTATTTTTTGCCCCCCTCCCGTTATTTTGCAATAACTCCTGAACGAACACCGGTATCGTCACCAAACTTGCAGTACCTTCTCTCACATCAATTCTACACATGTTGGCAAAAGGAAAAATATGCGGTTATGATAGCTCAACCGGGAATGACGTCAGAGTGACGTCATGTTCTTCGGTTTTTGTTGCAAAATAATGGTTTCCGGAAAACGCTGTCAAAGGTACGATGTTTCAGATAAACTCAATTGTCGTAAATCAAATTACTGACAATAGACCGGGCTGTCAAACTGCTATCTCGGATTTTTGATTTTTTTTAATTAACAATTTGGGAACTCCAAATACATTTTTTTTTAACCAAATTTTCAAGAACAAATCAGAATTATCCAAAAACCGGAATATATGTGATCAAGACGTATGCGGTGAATATGTGTACCAAATTTGAAGTCGATATCTTCAAAAAATGACTGACTTATGACCTTTAAATGACAAAAATCGACCACCTCTCACAGCATTACTATGCATAAAACACGCATTTCCGTTTTTGCTTTTTACTTCGAATTATATGGAACAAACAATGTTCTAAGGTCATTTTTCGCGTTCTAGACGAAAAACAAACCCATAAACATGTGTTACAACGCCTAATGACCGTAATCTGCAATTTGACCTCGTGACCTCGGATGACCTTGAACTGACCCAAGGTCATACACAGCTTAGAAAGGTACTTAGAAGTGTCAGACACACGAATCATACCTATTTATAGACAGCTTATGCGTTTAATATCGCATTTTTGCGCGACAATTCCATCCATGGAGACCTTTTGACACGGTCAAACATTTTGTACTTGACCTGACCTGTGACGTCATCGGTGACCCCGAGGTCAACAATATTATGTTTACCTCGATACATTTTCCAGGGCTATCGAATGCCGTTTGAGTTTTTGCATTCGGTCCAGTTCCGGAGATCCGTGGGGGGGAGGGGGGGGGGGGGGGGGAGGGCAAAAAATAGCCCCCCAGTAAGTCGCGTTATGAAATATACCCCAGTAACTCGCGGGTTAAGAATCTCCGAGAAATAAAAGGAAGGAGCCTCACCTCCGGAAACCTAGGGCTTGATGTGTCGCGACCGCGCCAGTGTAAGGGAAGACGCCGTGGCTCCTCTGGTTTCTCCTTGTATTGCAGCGAGTCAGGCACGTAGACAAGGCCCCTCCCCCGCAGGCCAGGAGGGCCCTTTTCGGCGCGCGCAGCGCGCCGAAAAGGGTCAACGAGACCGCGCGAAGCGCGGTATCATGGGCTCTTTACCACGCGAAGCGTGGTCTTTAGAGAGTTTGGAGGACTTCAGAGGCCCTTTAGGGCCATAAGGGCTCTCTGAAAGACCAGAGGGCCCCTTGGACGTTCAAAAGAGCCCTGTGCTAGGGTGTGTCACTCCGATACTTTTTCTTCCCGATCAAATTCTACCACCGATTTTATCATGCGCGGCATGTGTGGAAACAATTATATGTCATTCGTTCCTTCTTATCTTTTGCCTCCATCCGGCGCCGAGCGATCAAAGTTTCTCCCATTCCTTAACTATTGCGACCACAGCGCCCCTATCGGCGGGCAGTGGAACTACTTCACCGAGCGGTGTCCATAAGTCGATGTGGCTTTTTTGGGAGAAAATAATCAGTAAAATGCGTATGCATATATTCCTGAGAAGATATTCGTCTTCACATATATGAACTAAGCAGTGAAACAACAGTGAAATCAGTGAATAACAATGTCGATATTAACGAGTGATAAGGAAATGCATGGACTTGCCGAAGTACAGATGCGTGACAAATGCTTGTCCGGAGCAGCAGAGGGCGGTCTAAATTAACTACAAAAAACGTACGAACTTGGACAAAAAGCACAAAACTCTGCTGATAACTAACAAAAAAACGAGTGCGGTGAACACTACCATCATAGTATGTATGTAGCGTTGTAGCAGCTACTACAATGGTGCGAATGAATCTAGCATCCAGTCAGGCTCTTTGTGAATGACTTTTTGCTAGTGACAGCTGGCAGTCTCCCACGGTGACGGAGCCTGTTGCAGATCCAGCCATGTCGTTGCGTTTCCCCGACCACGTTGCTGGCCGCCTCAGTTACCACCTTGACAGCACGTTCCACAGCGACTGTATGAACTGGATACGGGGACACAACCAGCGGCGTGTCCGCCCCTCCTCACTTTGCTATTTTGGTGACAAGATAAACCAATTGCCTATAACAGTACGAATATTCAGTCTTTGAGCGTATCTGGCATGGTTTACTGGTCCGATTTTTCGGTTGGCATCCTCTTCAGAGATGTGACCAGCCTCCACAACCTTGGCCAGTGTGTACAG